>AWOL01S0060577.1:9916-20926 GCA_000715115.1 Nicotiana otophora
TTTTGAAAGTGTGTGTATATATATATATATATATATATATATATATATATATATATATATATATATTGAGAAAATAGGAGGGCAAAATTGGGTATCAACAGCGGTCGCATGTCTAATTGTGCGGACCACAGAAATCATGTTGTGGCCGCACATCAGCCATTTCTCTGTCATCAGAGAGTTGGCATCTTTTGGGTTTCAAAGGTGCGGCCGCAAGTGAAATTGTGCGGACCGCACTTCACTTTTGCGGTTGCACAACAAATTTGTGTAGTCCGCAAGTCCTCATCTACGGCCGCGAGAAACATTGTGCGGACCGCAGATCATTTCCCTATAAGCATGTTTTAACTGTGTACCCTCACTGTGTCTTCTGGTTTATAGATTACTTGCATATCTCCTGTGTATGTCTGAACATTTAATTGAAACTAACAATCACCTTTGATTGATACAGACAATAGTTCGATCTAGATGACGCAGTGACACATCTAAAGGAAGAGGTGAACCTTCTCGGGGTCGAGGCAAGAGTGCCTTACCCCTTGGCCAACAAAAGAAAATTACAAAGAAAGCTACAGTCGGCATAGGGAGAGGTGTAGATCTCTCCGAGGCGAACTCATATGTCCCGTCTAGGGAAGAATCAGAGGGCAACTCATCCTCTGTTCAGGAGCAGGTGGCCGTACATTCAAGGATGCAAGGGAGATACCAACTCAGGGACGAGCCGTCCTCATCTCATAGCACTTCCGAGGAATCGGCAAAGTGTGAGCCGAGAAATGAAAGATGGAGTGCTTAAGGAAAGGTGTAACCACTTACCCATACGGTATCCTATCCTAACCAAAAAGCCTTCATTACATCCCGAAAGAAGTCCTACTTGATTTCAAACTGAGTGAGCTTATATTAGTGGCGATCTACATGAGGGGCAAGCCTATGGTACTTGAAGCCGTACTTGTGACATTCTTTTGAGAGAGATGAGTGAACCTTTCATAAATCTTTGGATTGAGTGCTAAATTTCTTAAGTGAGCTTGGAAAATGGAAAGTAGAGGAGGAAGAGTTTGGAGTCTACTATGGCCTACATGATAGAGCAAGGGTCCTTGATGAGTAAAGTCAATTCTTGAAGCTAAATTGTCACATTAGAACTATATGTGCATGAATGTTTAACTTGTCGCCTTGTTGATAATGCATGAGTAGTGTGGGTAATTATTGGTCCCAACTGATGTGTGGATGGCTCACCTTTGACTTGCTGAAATGACCCTTAACCTTTGGAGGTGGGAACTAATTTATTTTCTTGAGGACAAACAAAGACTTAAGTTTGAAGGAGTTAATAAGTGGGGATGTTGACTGCTTATTAGCACCTATTAGCTTTTATTTTATTCTGAAAGTATTGAATTGTGTTTCCGAAAATAATGAAATTGTGCAAATTGCAGGAATGCTGGAAGTTTGGTCTCCCGAGATGAAATATGACTCAAAAAGGAGTTTTCCGAAGCACAAGGCAATAAAGGGCGCAGAAGCACAAATGTGCGATCCGCAAAAGGAATTATGTGGCCGCAGAAGAAATTGCGGACCGCAGAATTCCATCTACGGATGCAAACCAAGAAGAAAAACTCAACAAGACTTTCAGCAATGTGCAGTCGCAGAACTGGCTTTTACTGACAAAGATGCAAAGTTCGGAGAATATGCAAAAAGAACATGTCCTAGAGACTTTGTGAAGTGCGGACCGCACAAGCATTGTGCGTTTGCAGAAGTTGCCTCGCAGTCGCAATTCAGAAATGTGCGGCTGCATAACTCACTTTCCTGCCAGCTGAAGAAATCTGCGGACCGCACATGGAATTGTGCGGCTGCAAAACCTCCCGATGGGAATTTTTGTCAGCGATTTTTTGCCCTGTATAAATAGACGAGTTTCACAAAATTAGGTCAAGTTTGAACATTAAAAGCTTATGTAGCCGTTTCTTTTTACTACTTTAGGAAGTTTTACATTATTCTAGTGTATTAACATTAGATTTCATTATTTTAATCTTTCATTATGAGTTTAATTAGCTTTTCTTCTTTATTCTCTTCAATACCCATTATGAGTAGCTAGATTTTTACTAGGGTTGTGATCCAACCCTAGTGTGTAAACCTTATGGGTGATTAATTTAATGCTTGTTTATGATTGGCTGTTGATTATTTAGTTTAGTTCATGCTTTAATTTTAGAATTAATGGTTGCAAATATTGATTCATGCCTATTTGACTTAGGCTCTACTTGAGAAAGAGATACCTAGTCTAGGATAACATGGCTAACAAGGAATTAGGTTAACTGAGAGATTGATTAGCCTAATTAAAGGGTTCAAACTAGAGATAGTAAGAACCCGACTTGAGCTCATATCAATTATTTTTTTTGATACCCATTTGGACTTGATAAAGCTAAATTGGACAAAATCACTCTCTGACCGAAAGGTATTGAGTGGATAATGTAGAGTTGAGAGATATAATACACCACAATCAACAAAACAAGTGTTAACGCCTTTATCCCATTAGGCAAACACCTAGGTTATGGTCACAGCCCTAGGCCTTTAAACTATTTGGAAAAACATCAAAAACATTCATATCTAGTTTATCTACCTTAGCTTACAATCATTAGAATTATAGTAGAAGTAGAAATCAAAACTTTGTTGTGGAAGTGTAATTTAGGTAGCACATTCACTTGCATCAAATATATACTCCTGACACCCCTTATAAATCCCAGTGGATTCGACCCCGATTCATAGTTGGGTAATTATTATTGCATACGACTGTATCATATCTCTTATTGAGGTGTGTTGTGGACGTCATCAAGCATACATACTAGATTTCACCAATTTGAGTTCATTTTCAAGCTTAATGCGTGCCTCACTCGCAACTTCCTTTCCTTTTTGGATGTTCCCAAAACTGTTTCCCTTTTTTAATTCCTCAATTATTTCTTTTATATCCAAAACTACTACCAACATGTCATCTCTCTCATGATCTATGTTTTTAATTCTTTCAGTTAGAACATATTTTTCTAACTTTAGAACCTCAATGGTTTCTTTTAGGTCAACCACTACAACTACTAGATCATTTCTCTCATGTTCTACCTCTTATAGTTCTATAGTTAACAAATTTTTATCATTTATAAGATTATGATAAGCATCAATTAAAACATTGGCCAAGGATATAAGCTTCCTTTGAGAGTAAGACTTTAAATTTCTTTGAATGCCTAGAAAGTTTACCTTATCATCATCGTCATCGTCAGATTTTGCCATCAGGGCAAAGATAGAGTCATATCCAGCTGCTTCGCTTTCAACTGCCATCATGGAGGTGTCACCTTGTTCATCGTCTTCCCCGGATTCACTGGAAGAATCTCCCCATGTAGCAAGAGCTTGTTTTACAACATTATCATCGGCATCTTTTCTCTTGAAACTCTTGTCAGGGACCGGGTTCCTCTTGGCTGCTTTGTCTGTGTTGTGCTTGTACTAGTCTTGCTTGAGGAGAGGATAGTCTTTGATGAAATGTCCTGGCTTCCCAAATTTATGACACAAGTCATAACCTCTTGGTTTGCTGGAGCTACCCCTTTTTGGAATGCCTCTATTACCATTTCTGAAATCGCTTCGTCAGGTAGGCCATGTCAGCATCCTCACCACTTGAGTCATTATTGTCAGCCTTGAGGACCAGGTTCTTCTCCTTTTTGGGCTCTCTTCTTTCATGCTCCTTCTTCTTCTTCTTCATTTCATAAGTCTTCAGATTGCCAGGTTCTTCATAAGTTTTCTGAGAACATTTTCTTTCCTTAACACTTTTAAGGTGGCCTCCTCAACTCACATACTTCACCATAACGCACGACGAAGGCAATCTCAAGTTCCGAACTTATCTAATAAGGATGAAAATTAAGTACCTCTCATAGTCCAATTATCCAATAACTTCACCTTTACTAGATTTCACCGAAACGATAGACAAAGAATTTCCATCTACCTTCTTAGACATAGATACATGAAACACCGGGTATATGGAGGACAATGATGGGGAATTATCATACTCATAGTTCGGCATATTTTCTTCAAGATTTCATAAGGCGTAATGTGACTACACATACTTTACCTTCCTTAACAATTCACCCAATATATTCATAGAGTAAATCTTGAAAATAACCCATTCACTTTATTCAACTCTACATCCATATGCCGAACGCCCAAACTAAACCTTTGGTGACCTCCAACAATTGCTCTAAGATGAGCTAGCTTGACCATAAAACTTCCTATCCAATATATTTGATCACGGGATGATGCTTCTTCTTTGACATGTTTGAACCTTCAATCCCCATAGGTTACTACCAATAGTGCTGACATGGTTGATCATTGTGATGACATCATAAATTCGACAAATAAGGCATAGAGTTGCCCAGTACACATTGATAACGTGGAAACATGTACATGATCCGGAGATGTAAAATAAGTGAGTCCTTTTAGACATGTGACATATGGGAGACATGATCCAGGTGGACATGAAAGTCATACTGAGATGGGCAAACAAAACGATCTTCCTATGACGAATTTGTGAAAATCTCAAATTTCTCAGAAACTTCTATGCGGACAAGTGACACCTTTCAGTTGACAGGTACACATATGATAGGTGCTGAGATATGCTCTCGTGTTATTAGACAATAAAAAGGATTCATGATAATATTCACAAAGGAGTAAAGTGATTATTCAAACCATAGGAGCCACATACACCGGAGAGAAAACGATTGGCTCAAGAAGGATCTCAACACTAGGCTGCTTTACATTAGATTTGATACGACATAGGTAAACTTTATGATTGTGCATGCATAAGCACAAGTGAGCAGATGTTATCCATTTGAATCAAAAGGTCCTGTAAGAAATTCATCGGGTATAGTCCCTTATTGAAAATTTAGGAAAGCAAGTGGGAAGTATTAGCCTAGGGTTATAACTCAATTCATAAAATTACTTATAGAGCTCAATTCCACAAGAGGTTGTAAATAAGAAATTTTGTGATAGAGTGGCTTCATGAATAATGCGTCACGTTCAGAAAGTAAGTATATGCAATATTTTGTGAATCAGATTCTCGTTTAGACCATACTTATGCAGGTTCTTGATATAGATATACATATACAACAAGGAATAGTATGTGGTGCTCAGAATGATATACTAAGGAGTGACTTACTTGGTAACTTTAGATTGACGGGGATGTGCCTTAACTGATGCCCCTCGACTCCACATCCAAAACATACCTCATTATATGGACTTTTGGAATTGCCCCAAATCTACTGCCCCTAACACGCTTCCGAGCATACTCACAACATGGTGCAAAATGTTCCCGCCCGCATATCGGGCAAACTGGGATGGGTGTACCCAACCTAAGGGCATTTGTTCTTCTTGTTCCCCCTCTTTCAAAAACCATAACATATTTCAAGAAACATCCAACATAAACCCGAGTGGATTTTCTTTCATATCAAATATTCCGACTTATTGATGCCAATAATCCTCTTTCATATCTTAGGTACTCTCACCACATAATCTGGTGGCGCGATGACATTAATAGGAACAAGGAAACTTCCCTTAGTAACTCGTTCTTTCATTTCCTCCTCGTTGCCTCAAACCCATGGGTTACTCATATGGAAATAAGACATGACGAGGAATTTAGCTTCTTATTTTGTGCTTTACCGCACGATCTGGAATACCAAAGAAGTGTGAAATTCCTAAATGTCCAAGTAGCCTCCTCATTATAAATGTGGTTGACAACACATCGATAAGAAAGACTCTACTAGACACGGTTCCGAGACATCCTAGGACACTTTAAAACCTTAGGCTCTGATACCAAGTTTGTCACACCCCAAACTCGGGGAGCGCAACCGGCGCTCAACCGAGTGGAGCAAGCCTATTAGATTTCCTTCTACCCAAACTCATCCATGAATAAAGAGGAGATGTACTCCAGTAATCAAACACTGAAAAGATTTCATTAACAACTCCCATTTCATTTCCATTAGCAGCCTCATTTATAACTTCCAAAATAATACGAGTTTATAGAATTAATGAAAAACATGATTTCCAAATACCAACATTTCTAATTCAATTCCCCACATCAAATACCACCCACAACCTGTCTACAGAGCCTCTAAGTACAACAAAAGAGAAATATAGAAAAGCCAACAACAAGGCCCTGGCTATACCTCAACCACAAAGTATATGAGAAACAAAATATACAGGGCCCCGAAATGAAGTGGAGCCCACCAAGTCAGCTAAAAAGAGTGTACTGCTATCACTGATCAATGTCGCCTACTGTAGATCAACCTGCATCCATTAAAGATGCAGCGCCCCCGCCAAAAGGGATGTTAGTACCGTCGATTAGTACTAGTATATATAGCTAAAAGTCCTCTTTCAAAATAGAATGCCAATGTAAGAAAAGAAAAACCATAGAAACAGCAAGCCACAATCAACAATATCCAAATGTCCAATTAAAACATAATAATTTTTAAAATACGAACTTCTTATACAATTTTGGTTGGGAGATCTTTAGCAGTGATGTACCACTGTTCCCAATACCACTATTCACAATACCAATACCACCATACTTTTAGTACGGAGTCCG
The DNA here is from genome assembly GCA_000715115.1 of Nicotiana otophora. Classification (NCBI taxonomy): domain Eukaryota; kingdom Viridiplantae; phylum Streptophyta; class Magnoliopsida; order Solanales; family Solanaceae; genus Nicotiana; species Nicotiana otophora. The sequence continues at coordinate 16,500 of AWOL01S0060577.1, forward strand.
ATCACGACCCGATCGGCTAGGCCATCTCATTAGAGATATCAACCACAATCATTCTCAATACGAATACCACCGTACTTTTAGCACGGAGTCCGATCACGACCCAATCGGCTAGTCCATCTTATTTGAAGACATTAACCACAATCACAATCTCAAGCACAATCACAATCTCTATGCAAATATACCACCGTGAATCTAGCACGGAGTCTGATCACGATCCGATCGGCTAGGCCGTCTTATTTGAAGACATCAACCAAACTCACAATTTCAATTACAATTTCCAGCACAATCACCACCATGTGTGCGGCATGGTGTCCGATCACGACCCGATCATCAAGGTCATTTCTTCCGAGACATCATCCATTTCTATCAATCATTTCATCCCAATTAAGGGTAATAATTTTATCACATCAATCTTATCCCAGATAAGGGGAATAATTTCTATCACATCAATCTCATCCCAAATAAGGGGAATAATTTCTATCACATCAATCTCATCCCAAATAAGGGGAATAATTTTTATCAAATTAATCTCATTCCAAATAAGGGGAATAATCTTTATCACATCAATATCATCCCAAATAAGGGGAATAATCTTTATCACATCAATATCATCCCAAATAAGGGGAATAATCTTTATCACATCAATCTCATCCCAAATAAAGGAAATAATCACAATCCACTCCTACACTGACACGTGTAGTTTCGGGGTTAGGTTATTTCAACCTACCCTTCCTTGGTGACTATCGATGTTCCCAAAAACATATTATTATTAGTTTTGCACACAAAGGTAACATAGGTTCAAATGTATTTACCTCATCATCTTTCGCATTGTATGAATCTCCACTATTATTTTCAACCAATAACAACAACAATATTCTCTTGGCTCTTTTGGCATTCACAAGATTCTTTATTCAAGGCACGGTGGACGTATTTGATATTCCACACTTTCATTTCTTTCCTCTCATGTATCATCATCATAAATATCAACATATATAATATTCTGGAAATCACAACTTTAAGTTCATTAGAAATGAACAATTTAAGCACCAAAGATTTTTTTCCGAGAATGGAGTAAAATAATTGGCAATTGATGCGCAAGTTAAAATCATCAACAAGTAACACACCATTTATTCTTGAAATACTTTTCCCCAAAAAGGGTAATACACAATTTTCACTCACGAATATGTAAGAACGCAAAACACATTGAAACTATTTACAAAGCATGGCATTAGTTAAAATAGCCACATATGGACATTATTTGAGTTCATAAGCTCTTAGGCAATTCTATTTTCGAAGTCAATTTGGAATAGTTGAATCAAAGCTCATTTCATAACCTTTCTCACATCATTTCATTTCATTGGCACCATTGGCCACAAGTATAACTTTCACTCTTGGCACATTGGCCACACTTTATATCCCCAATTCACTTATTTTACTTCCAACCATCATTATAGATTATCAACAATAAGACATTTTCAATCAAGACTTTAAGTACACATATGGACAATTAAGAGTCTTAAGCATATTGAAATTTTCTCACACAATTTGGCATCATAACCTTCATTTGAAACATGACTCAAAGACATAGCATTTTAATACACATATCATTCTTGAACACATTCCCTAAGGATAACATAATGTGATAGGAACATTCAGAATATGTTTTGAATATATAATTCTCGACACTTAACTTATTCGAGATAATCGAATTTATTGGAAACAACTCGAAACATGAGAATAAGAAACTTGAGCTAACCATACTTGAAACTTACGGGAACATCATGGAATTCAATTCTAAGAGAGAAAGTTTAGCCAACATACCTCAAGTTCGCCCCTTAATGATATTACAATAATCCACTACACTAAGCAACTTCAATCTACAATAGCAACATCCAATGGGACCAATATTAGTAACAAATTCCATAATTTAGGCCATTTAGGCATTTTATCAAACACCTAGTAGGCATGAATCTCTACACCTCTTAACCATAGAATTAGTTCATCCAACTACTACCATTTACCAATAATTTATACCACCATCATTCTTAAATAATTCATAACTTCCAACATCACATACATGACCATCCATCCACACCTAACCAACAAATATCCATCAAATAATCACCTTTCAATCTCTACAATGGTTATCTATTAAAATTGGAAACTTATGGCTTCCAATCACCATACCATAAGTTTCAATACTTAATTCATACTCATATTACCATAATATATCCATACATGTAAGTCTAAGGGTGTAGGATTTCCTTTTGGAAAATATCTTGCAAAACCCTCCTTTAAGTTCTTGAAGAAATTTCTTGAAGATCTATTTATTTTATGTGTATATTTCATCAATACTAGTGTAAAAATGATAGAATTTCACACCAAGATAATGGGGATTGCTTACCTTGAAGATGGGAAGAGTTGGCGGTCTTGAGAGAGTGGAGAAGAGCTCCCAAATCCGTCCAAGTGAAATGGGGGAAATGAACCCCCAAGGTGAGTACTTAAGGGAAAATCTTCAGGTGGGAGTAGCATGCCAGTGCCAGCGCCAAATGCCTATACTTCACTAGTTTTCAAAGTTGTTGAGAGGGCTGGCGTGCCACAATCCGCGCGTTGCACTATCTCTAGCACGCTCCCAGTTATTTTCTTTTCCATTTCTTGTTCTCCACTCACCCTCAATTGATACCTTGCTATGATATAGACCCGAATTGACTTCCAAACCTTTATATAAGTATGAAACCATGTTTATATAATAGCATTCTTTCCATTTAATGTATCCAACTTGTTACACACAAATTCTTCTCATTCACAAAACTCCTTAATATGTTCCAGCACACCTTAAACATATATTTTCATTTCAAAATGATGTGGTTCTATCCCATAGGTCTCCTTTAATACTTGAATACGTTATTCCCAAATACCGTTGGTGCATTTTAAAATCTTAAATCATTAGGAAAATTTTATGGGGCCATACAAAAATCACGACCTACACTCGTAGGATTTCAACTTTACTACTGAGCAAATTTCAGATTATAAACTATTGTAAACTAGGAATTAAACTCTTAATACCTCACTCACTTGTAATAACTCTATTACAAGCCTCTTTGTAATAATTCTATTACAAATCTCACAACTCGACTAACTCTAACCAAGACACAAACACAAGGTTTATGGTTTTACAAATGGTTTCCTGCACAATGCTTCTAGTTAAGCTAAGTAGGAATTACAAATAGATCACTCTAATAAAGGTACAACACAACTAAGGACATATGATAACACAGTGCTGGAAACTGGTCCTTTGTCCTGTTGTTCTTCGTTCTTGAAGTCTTGAAGTCACTTCCAAGATGGCAGCACACTTGAGAGAGAAGCTTAATCGTTTTCGAATTATTCAAGTGTGTGTTTTTTACTTGCTTCATGTTGATAATATACAAGTGATATCACTTGGATGATGCAAGCAATTATCTCGTACAAGGCATGATTCATAAAGTGACAGATGCATTGTTTGCACTGTTGCGTGTGTGCAAACAAATAGTGCAGCGACTTTATAGCTGTGGGGAGTTGACTTGTATTGTCAGCAAGGGAACTGATGTTCATATGTTCCCTCTATCGTCTCTTTGTCTCTAGTTGTTGGAACTTGTGGCAGACTTGAGATTTGTTGTTCTTAAGCACTTTGAGGATGTGTAACATGTTCCCAATCTGATTCTTATCATAAAGTTTGTTAGATCATCAAAATACAAAAAGGCACATAACTTATCAATTATCAGGGGTCACTCTTTTCATCAACAAATACAAAGCAGAAAAGTTTTCAATGTTCTTTGATGGCTTCTTCACATAAAATGGTAGAAGTTTAAAAACAATTTAAAAATACAAAGTTTGGGCCATTGTAAATCCAAAATTTTACTTTGCTTTCAATGCGTGCATGTGAGTTATGAGACAGTAGTTACGCCCCCGTACGTCTCTATCATAGCATGTTTTGGACGGACCTACGCATTCAACTTGTGTTTGTTTTGTAAGTGACAAATTTTCCATAAGTAGTAATGTTTTGAAATTATTGAAAAATCCAACTAAAACAATTGTCTGCCTTTATAAATGTCGATTAAGATAGGGTAGGATGTAGATTTAATACTAATAGCGATTGTGATGACTGAGAATTGGCCAAGCCACCAATGTTGCTTTGTTATGTAATATCATATATTTAGGGTGTATTTGAAAAATATTTGTTGGAAAATAAGTGATATTTTAATTTATTTTTTGGTGTTTGATTAGATAACAAAATTAGTTTTTGAAAAATATATAATCTAAGCAAACATTATATAGGAGATGAAATGGGTAAGGACGGGGAGGGTGGTACGTGGGGGTCTAAAAGCCGGGATTAAGGATTGGAGAGGTAGGGTGGGGCGGGGAGTAGGGTGCGACTGGTGGTTGGAGGT
>AWOL01S0060577.1:30981-44414 GCA_000715115.1 Nicotiana otophora
TAGATAAGAGTACGCAATTGGTATTCGTACCCATCTTTGGCTTTGATGTAGTACGTACTCTTCGATGTGAAATCGAGGAAGTCTTTCCATAGAGTTAATCTAATTAACACATGATGATCTCTAAGGAATCTGATATTACACTCACCTTTGATACCACATTGAGTTGGAATTATTCGACGAAGCTCGTGAATCTCCGGAAATCCATATGAAAGCTTGCCAACGACAGCATATTGGAGGCCTTCAATCACGTTCATTCGATCTACTTCTGCCTCTGTGAATTTAACCACTGGTTGGCCATTCAAATACACTGCTCGTCGCAGTGGAATGGGTTGAATTGAAGCTGCAGCAGTAGCCATCGCTGGAGGATTTAAAGAATTTGGTTTCAAAATCTTAGAGTAATCTAGAGGAGCTGGGTTGGAGTTAGTTGTTGTATGTTGTTGAGCAATGCTGGGGGAGGGCAGACCAGCCGGAAAAGATGGCTGGTCACCGGCCATTGTGGTCATTGAAGCCTAAAGCTCCAGCTTATCCGCGATAAACAGTGACGAAGTAACTGTTCGCGGTACTGTTTGGCACTGTTCACGGCTGCAGTGACGGCAAAAATTTGAGAGGGAAAAAAATTCTAGAGAGAGAATTTTTTCATTAGGTCTTTTTTGACATTTGAGTATATTTGACTTGAAGCCATCGTACCTTTTTTAGCCAGCCTTGTGCAGTGCCTAAATCTATCTCTATCTTTGCTGACATATGATTCATCTGAACCTGTAATGGCCGCTTCACGTGATAAGAAAACCACCAACCGTTTCCCATCAAAACACTGTCAAAGAATTTTGGACTTCAAATAAAATGGATTAGCCCATACTATCAAATGGGACTTTATTCATATCCTTGGTTTGCAGTTTGTATCAAACAAATAAATGTAAAATATTTTCATATAAATATTTATCATGTAACCGATAAATTGATATATTATTTTATTAATTTGTGATTCTTAAGATTAATTAAGATCAAATTATTTGATTTGATAAAAATATCAAGCGTGAATAAATATTCTTTGTACTTCAACTTTTTTTTTGCAGAGTCATTTAATATTCATAATCCACTGATCTGTGAGTGAATTGCATCCATCCATCACACGTGTAAATCAAGTCTACTGCATTAATAATTCATACGTAGCAAGGAAAATGCACGTAGCTTTGACAAGAGGGTTAATCTCATGGTAAGCAATCTTCACTTTCAACCAAAAGGTTGTGAGTTCGAGTCACCCCAAGAGCAAGGTGTGGAGTTCTTGGAGGGAAGGATGCCGAGGGTCTATTGAAAACAGCCTCTCTACCTCATGGTAGGGGTAAAGTCTGCGTACACACTACCCTCCCCAAACCCCACTAGTGAGATTATATTGAATTGTTGTTGTTGTTATTTTTCAAACCTTTCTTCTTGAACGTATATACACATAGAAAAAATGAAAAACTTGCCCACTTCCATATATATGACTATTTTCGACAAGACCTCAAAGACTCCAGTATAAAAAGATAAGCAGCTCCAAATCTCTAGTTCATAAGCCAAGAAATTTATAGTAAGAAAGAAAAATGGACTATGTATCCATTTTGCTCGGACTGTCATTCGCCTGGATTTTGGTGCGTGAACTCATGTCACTTAGAAGAAACAAAAGCTCTAAAAGACTTGCACCAGGTCCATTTCCTTTGCCTATTATTGGAAACCTTCATTTGCTCGGTGACCAACCTCACAAATCACTAGCTCAACTCGCAAAAGTTCATGGTCCAATTATGAATCTCAAATTCGGCCAAATAAACACAGTGGTCATTTCCTCATCAGTCTTGGCTAAAGAAGTCATGCAAAAACAAGATTTGACCTTTTCCAATAGGTGTGTTCCTGACGCTCTCCGTGCCTGCAATCACTATGATTTTTCTGTTCTTTGGTTACCAGTTAATCATGACTCTCGCTGGAGAACACTTCGCAAGATTATGATCTCTAACATCTTCTCAGGTAATGATTGAAAACAGAGACAGATCCATGATATAAATCTTGTGGGCTCAACTTTCAAGGTTTTTAGTATTGAACACTTTATATTTTAAAAGTTATGGGTTTATATTTACTATTTTTACAATTTTAATGATTTTTTATATATAAATTTTTATTCCGCATCGAAAGTTCTAAGTTCAGTTGAACCCATCGGTTTAAGCCTCTGGTTGCAAAACGGACGGGTTGAGTCAAACTTGGGCGGATCAACCTGATAAAAGAGTCATGTCCGTAGAAATGACACCAGATAGTCATTTTAAAGGATTTCTATTTAGGAATTAACCAGCGTATCCTGAATTTCAGTTTTCAGGACAAAAATATCATGAATTGTCCTAAAGTTAAGATTTTTAGTTTAAAATTTCATGACAAAATAAGTACTGACTAATCTCTAAATAACATCCATGAGAATGGTTATCTGTGCACTTGCCTCGTCATGTCCCGGCTCGCTCAAAGTTAGTTTGTGTCAAACAGGTTGGGCCAAGATGAATAAATAAGGGATTCTTTATACAAATAGCTAGTCGAATGTACTATTTATTTTTCTAGCTAGTAGATTATACATTGATTATATATGATTATACACATATTATATATGGATTACACATATATATTATACATCCGTTGGCTAATTTAAGTTAACATATCGTAACCTAACTCGTTCAACATGATCCAACCTCCTCTTTCTTTAATTTGATTTTTGTAAAAAAAAAATTGATCTAAATGTTCTTGAATTATTAGTTTAAATTCATTCAAATTTACATAAATTTCATTCTCTAAAGTGAATTTTGTGCATTTGGGGTTGCATTTTGATCCTTCGGGCAATACTTTTTTGACTCGTTCTGTAGTTTAATCAACAAATGTGTCATAACCCACTCAACCCGTACTATTATCGTAGATATGTACAAATCGAATCGAAAAATCGCATCACATCGAAAAGTCAAACCAAAATGATTAAAAACTCTGACTAGGTTTGATTTGGTATTGAGTGAAAAAATATGAACCAAACCGACATATAAATATATAATTTTTATATATACTTTTAAAATTTTATATGAAATTTTTTTTAAATAATGTCTAGAAATATTTGGGATTCTCTTATGGGATATAATATTTAATAGAATATGAAGCGTTCCATATTTATTAACCTTAAATAATTGGTTGTATGATCACTTTCTTATCAAGTGTTACTGAAATGCGTCAATCTCGTTGTTCTTCTATATTCCTATGTCAAGATCTATAAAATTCTTATATCTTTTTTGAATTTGAAGTGGTTATTATTATTTAGGTATCATATTGGTTTTTATGTTTAATTACTAAATTCGGTTAACGTGGAAAGTGTACATCAACGAAAAATTATTATGAAACAACTAAAAAGAATAACTATAATGTGTTATTAAGAAAATTCTCCCATAAAAATATGTTAATAGATAATATGTTTGTAATTTTTTAAATTTTTACTAAACGTATATTTACTTATAAAAAATTTAACAAAGTAAGATTGAAATAATATTTAAGTAACAAAAAACCCGAAAAATACGACAAAATCGAACCAGTCCAAACTGATATAGATGGTTGATTTGGTTCGATTTTAAAAAACCGAATCAATCCGGTCCATGTACACCCCTGCTACTTCGACGTTGAGTGGTTTACTAAAAGTTAGATTGATTTTATCAAATGTATTCTCAGGTAACAAGCTTGATGTTAGTGAGCATCTCAGAACTAAAAAGATCCAGGAGCTAATTGATTTTTGTCACAAGAGTGCCAACAATGGTGAAGCAGTGGATATTGGCAGAGCAGCTTTTAGAACTTCCCTGAATTTGCTGTCAAACACCATTTTCTCTAAAGATTTGAGTGACCCATTTTCTGATTCCGCTAAGGAATTTAAGGACTTGGTGTGGAACATTATGGTCGAGACTGGTAAACCAAATTTGGTGGACTATTTCCCTTTTCTTGAGAAAATTGATCCACAAGGTATAAGGCGGCGCATGACCGATCATTTTACTAAGGTTCTTGACCTTATGAGTGGTTTGATTGATGAGCGGCTAAAGGAAAGGAAAATGAGAAACTATGCAAATGTTGATGTTTTAGATGCCCTTCTCAACATTAGCCCAGAAGAGCTTGACAGGAATCACATCGAGCATATGTGTCTGGTTTGTTCCCTGCTCCTTCTATTATTTGTGAGGTTGCCATAGATGGATGATTAACACATCTAAAATTCAGTTGCCAGAGAGAGTATACTTTTTGAATATTTAATTCTATTATGTCTCAACATCTCCTCCTGTGTGAACTTTTATTTTTTATAGCCTGTGAAAATATGTTTTCTTTTTTTGTTCTTTTGCTAATAACTTTGAACTCAGAACATGTTGACCAATTCATTTAAAAATTTAAACTATAGATAAAGCACACTTTTAATTTATTGAATTTTATTATGTCTCAAGTTTTATGTTTGCTAGATTGGTTAAATGCTTGTGGCAACAACGCCCTGCCTTATCAACAGTATTTGGTCCCCTTTTTTTCCGTGACCACATTTCAGTTTGACCAATTGAAAGCAGCATATGCTATGTAACCTTTTACTAGATTATATATGGCATCTACATCATAGGATCTTACAGTAGTAAGTTTTACAGGACTTGTTTGCAGCAGGGACTGATACAACATCAAATACATTGGAGTGGGCAATGGCAGAACTACTCCAGAATCCACATATTTTGGAGAAAGCCCAAGAAGAACTTGCACAAATGATTGGCAGAGGTAAACTAGTAGATGAAACTGATATTGCACATCTTCCTTACTTGCGATGCATCGTGAAAGAAACCTTACGAATACACCCTCAGGCTCCTTTCTTAATTCCGCGCAAAGTGGAGGATGATGTTGAGCTTTGTGGTTATATTGTTCCAAAAGACTCGAAAGTTCTAGTGAATGTGTGGGCAATTGGGCGCGACTCTGGCCTATGGGAAAATCCGTTGGTCTTTAAGCCAGAGAGGTTCTGGGAGTCAGAAATAGATGTTCGAGGTCGGAATTTTGAGCTCATACCATTTGGTGCTGGTCGGAGAATTTGTCCTGGATTGCCTTTGGCTATCAGGATGATTCCAGTAGCACTAGGTTCATTACTAAATACGTTTAACTGGAAGCTACAAGGTGGAATTGCACCTAAAGATTTGGACATGGAGGAAAAATTTGGTATTACAGTGGCAAAAGCTCAACCTCTGCTAGCTATCCCTATTCCACTGTAGGAATAACGTTAAGATTTTACCTAAGTATATTACGAGTAATATAGTAAGCAACCGTATTTCTTTGTGAATGGATGCAGACGCAGTACAATAAAAAAATATATATATGAATCCAGCCAAAAGCATTTGGATGAATCATCACGTACTGTCAAAGGAGCAACATAGGACATTTGTATCTGTAGAATATATCCTTAGGTATCCTTAAAAATAAGACCATGTCTAATTTTAAGTTTTGGCTCCTCTCCTGAATGTATCCTTAATTCCAAGTGCAACTGATGATATATTCCTTTGCTTGGCATCAAACATTTTCTATTTTTAATTTGGCTAATTCGTCCACTTAAGCCTAATTCCAAGTAGAGAACTAATGATATATTCATTTGCTTGGCACCGTTGAACTAGTTGTTATTAAAGACACGCTCGAGGCATACTTAAACCCTAGTGCAACTGCAACAATCAACATATCCGAGCAACTGCACCTTATTTAGGTAAAACATAGAAAATTATCTGGGCACTAGACTCCCGCATCCTCTCGCAATCCCACACGGCATATGAATAACATCACCTCGTGGTATTTAATTGGTCTTCAAAAATATTAGCACATGAACGCTTGCTAATTTTAGCAGTTAATGGGGAATAGTTGCAGGTAGGTCTGGGCATGTATCGGGTATAACTGATAGCCCGAACTGATAAAACGATATTGGGTTATCGATATCGGGTTATTGAGTAAATAGTTTGGTAACGGTTTAATATTATTTGACTATTGGGTTATCAGTTCGGGTCTCGGTTTGCCCAATTTTATTAATGATTTAACCGATAGCCCAATAAGCTTTACCAAAATTATAATTTTACCCATTAAGTATATAAAGTATGAGTGTTTAACGGGCGGGTTGGGACAGGTTGTACACAAAAAAACCAATCCGTCCGTTTAACGTTCCGGGCTGAATTAGCGGGTTGTATATTTTCGGGTTTTTTTTTGCCCGTCCAGATTCGGGCTTAACGGGTCCGGACCGGGCCAGACTATTTTATTTTTTTTTAAGTAAATTTTGTTATTCTTATTTAATGTTATTGATACTTAAATGTTTGCAAACTTTTAAGGCTTAGAATTAAACTTTGAAGTTTAAAATTTGAAATTTGAAATTTGAAAGTAAGTGGCTACAAAAAATTATTTAACAAGACCAAATTTGCAAGTTCTTTTTTGATTTTTTTATTTTTGAACTTGCAAATTAAAATTTTACAACAATTATAAAAAATAAGAAATAGTACATCACATGTTTTGCATTATTTTTGTAAGTTCATCCATGTCAACATGAGGTTCTTGATTTTCGGCATTGGTTGAATCGGAACCATAAACCATTATATCCCGAATTTCTTGATCCTCCGCTTCATCTACCTCGCCACACTCTTGATTTCGCCGTTCTGATCTTATCCAATCTCTGAAGCACACTAAAATTTCCAAAGTGTTGCTGCCCAATGAATGACGGGTATCTCCTAGTTGCTGCCTTGCTTGGCTAAATGCGCTCTCTGATGCGACTGTTGAAATCAGCACATTTAGCACGTCTCGAACCATGGCCGAAAGAACAGAAAATTGATTTGAGTTGCTCCTCCACCAACCCAGCGATAGAAATTCCTTTGTGCGGAGCTCTGTTGACTTTTGCAAGTAGAATTGGAGTTCATCAATATTCATGCTACTGGTTTGTTGATGCTCTCCTAGTGTAGACCAAATCAAATAATCTTCAACACCATTATCATCCAAAGCACCGGTCCCAGATGTTGAAACTGAACTTGAAGGAATATTTGCATCTACAACAGAAGAAGCATCAACAATGTTAGCATAATAATTATATAAAGTTTGTAAATATTTGTGTAGATCAAAAATACAAGTGTCAATATCAGGAGTTTCAATTTGTCCAATATCCATATAAGAATATAAAGCAATGATTAATTAGTGACAAGTGGCCATTTTGATAGAAGGGTTTAAAATAGCACCAATTAGGTAAATAAGGGGAACTGGGTAGAAATATTTTTTAAACTTATCTAGCATGGATTCAACAACAGAAGTATATCCTTCTTTCTTCTTCAAATTATGTAGTAAAAGAGAAATTTCAGCAATATAAACTAAACCATTTGCAATAGTAGGATAATAAGCTCCAGAAAACTCAAGTGTAGCCACATAAAATTTTTGTACAAATTTTACAACATCTTCAACGACATCCCAAGTTCTAGATGTTAACAAACAGCTAGGATCTGTACAATGAGAATTAGCAACTTCAATTATAGGCATTCTATATTTATAACAATATTTTAAGAATAAATAAATATAATTCCACCTAGTAACTATTTTTTTCAGGCATGAGTCTTGGTTATAGTCCATAGTGTACACATTTTTCCTTAAATGCATTTAATCTAGCACTTCTATTATTTTCTTGAATTACACCAACAGCTCTTCTAACTAAAGTGATATCATCTCTAAATAATTCAAGGCCACTCTTCACAATCAGGTTATAAATATGACATGCACATCTAACATGAAACATTTCAGAAAGTGGTGGGTGTAGATGCAATTTTAATATTGTAATAGCAACATTATTGTTAGAAGCATTATCAAATGACATACACAAAAATTTCTCTGCAAGATTATAAAATATAGCAACTTCATGGATAGTATTACTTATAAATGAACCAGTATGACTTTGATCTTCATCATATTTAAAAGCAATAATACGTTTTTGCATACAAAAATTATCATATATCCAATGGCATGCAACAGTCAAATAATCATTTTCATTTACAACACGACCAATATCAAAAATAAGAGAAACTCTACAAGAAAGACTGGCGAACAAATAACGTATATATGTCTGATATTGTCCAAAAAGCCTAAAGATATCAGCTCTACAAGTACTTCTAGGAATACCTTTAAACAAAGGGTTATAAATTCTTTGAATATAAGTAACAAGATATGGTGAAGCATCAAAACTAAAAGGTAAACAACCTAAAACAATCATTTTAGCTAATTCTTCCCGATCTTTCTTAATATCGTATTTACCCATTAACCCCCAAGTACCCGGGTTAAGTTTTTGTTGCCCATCTTCCTCATCTACTCCCCAATCAAGAGGGTAGTTCTCTACCATGTGCCTATGAAGTTGACTCGTTCCCCCTCCCTTACCGGTCTCATTTTATAAACATCCATACAAATTCTACACCTTACATAATTTTTATCTTCTTCTAGTCTGTCAAAAAAATTTCAACACTTACTTCTTAATCTTCGATTCTTCTTAATAGGGAGGGGAGGCCTACTTGTATTACCACGACCTTCACCCCTAGTATTTTGAGTTTGACTAGCATTACCAGGTGTAGCTGGTGGTGTTTCAAGATTATTAGGTGATTGAATATCATCTAAATCATCATCTATACCATAATTTTCTTGAAGCCGCTCATAATCTACATTTAAATTTTCAGGTGAACTTTCAGAAATATGCGTAAAGCTACTAGAAGAACCAGCACCACTTCTTGATCTTTTGGAAGTTTTCTTACTACCACCTCTACTAGTGCACGCTTTTTTGGTTGCTCTAAATATATCCATTATGTAAATTAAATTAATAATTCTAAATAATAAAATAAGTGTACACCAAAGAAGAGAAAAAGATGGAACGAGTGTACCGGAATTCCGGATGCCGCACTAAATTTGATATCAAAAATCAAACTTCAATTGATAGACTGATACTTGATAGTTGATACTTGATACCACACTTCACTTGAATACTTGGTGTGGCTAAACTAAATATTTGATGAAACTTGAAATAATTTGTAATTGAGAATTTAAGAACAATAATCAATATTATCAAGAGAGAATTGAGAGAGAATTAGAGTAGTAAGAGAGTGAATTGTGAGGAAAAATAAAGAAGAAGAAGGGGGGCTATTTATAGTTTTTAAAAGATTAAAATTGTAGTTTATCAAATATTAGGGGTGAGGGCTATTTTCTTAAGGGGTAGGCCGAAATGGCCATTTCTGCAAAAAGGGGTCGTTGGCCAACGTTCATTTTTTAATTTGACCGTTGGCAACGGTCCAGAAAATTTAAAAAATAAAAATAAAAAATTGTAACAAAAACTGGGTTGGACCGGGCTATGGCATGTTAACAAGTTACCGGGCTAAGCGGGTTCCGGTGCACCGGTATCCAAAAACTTTTCGTCTAAAACCCGCTCCCCGCTCCCCGCCCAATGCGTCCCTGTCCTCCCCCAAACGCTACAGTATCGGGCTGACCCTAGCTGAATCGGGTCGAACCGGGTTGTAAACGGGCCAGTCCGGCCCGATTAACAGGTATAATATAAAGTCACCTTATGGCTTCATTCTCTAAGTAGTTACTCTTTATCTTCAGACTTTAATCCTTATAGTAAGTTTTTAACTTTTCTGAATTTCACATCTTAATTCTTCAGTTAAGATTTTTAGCTTTTTTATTTGTTTCTTTTGTTGGACTGAATTTTAGTATTTACAAGATTAAGATTTTATTATTTTTCTATGAATTATGCCACCCGCCCACGGTGAGATAGTAAGATTAGATTGTTGAATGTCTTATTCCTTACTCCTATGTCCTAACTTATAACTTTGAAATTTGACATCATTCGTTATCCCTCTTTTCTTAAGAGCAAAAATTCAATTCCTTTCTCTTAACAGTGTAATCACGATCTCTATGATAAAAACATGAAATTTTTAGATATTTTTTATTTTTATCGGGTAAACCGACTAACCGATACCCGATAACCGATGTCTTATTGGTTCGGTTATCGGTTTAGTATATTTATAAATCGATAACCGATACGCCGAACCAATAACATTCACAACCGAACCGACCCGACCGATGCCCACCCCTAATTGCGGGACCAATAATCTGAGAGAATCTGTCACTCGCATAATTTCAGAGTCTATAAGGAAGTGGAAATTGTATCTATAGCATTTCAGAGATTTGGTCGAATGCATTATCTTTGATATCGCGGACTTCATTATAATGCAGAAAGCAAATTTATGGAGTAAAAACAGAAATTTAAGCGGGCACCTATGGCATGCCAGGAAGCATCGGTCATAATAGAAAGAAACTAAAAAGGATGCAGCGAACAGAAACATCACAGGCAACAACAATAAACAACCACCACCAAAGGGATAAAGGCTCAAAATTCGACAACCCAGGCTGCTTCAGAGATCAAGTCAGCTGGTGGTAAAAAAAAATAGGGTATACGAACAAGAAGGCAGACACACACAGAGACTGCTGCTGCAGAGTAAACAAATTTAATTAGATTGATCTTGTAATAATATTCAGCTATATACTTTGTTTACTATGATAAGAAACATGAAACAAAACAAGATAAAACATTAGCAGGCTACGCAAATATGTACACGTAGCTTCAATTTCTTTCAGTTGTGCGACTCCTTGGCCACTAGATCGCACATACTCAGACTTTGGCCCGAAATATTCACATTGCCAGACGTTGGATTAACAACCATTTTACCTCTTAATGAAGGGGATACAGAGAAGATTGGTCTCCCCTCAGGAGATTTCCGATCAGCTGAGCATAGTTGGATGCCCAGTCTGCAGCATTCTCCTGATCACATCCATTCCAAAAGCAGAATCTGATGAACTAAAGAAGGCAACACAAAACTTAGCTGGAATGTGATACATGTCAAGTTTCTTTTAAATAAAGCTACATATTTATGTAGGTGTAAGTTAAATAGTACTACTTTGAACTAGCTTGTTCCAGTACAGAAAGCTATCCTCTAACTTCCAGAATTACAATAACCTCCCACAATAAAGGGCTTCAGCAAGAACAATACTTATTTACAATCATGAACTTTCTGACAAATATGCCACTTCAATTTATCTTATATATTCTTATTTCTTTATTGTCATCCTAAACCCTTTTTTTCTTTCTTCATAAAGAGTGGAGATCTTCTGATGTCATCAATTTGGGGAGTCCTTAACAATAATTTGATGCCATTGCCAGTCTTATAATGGTAGAACTTATGGTCAGAGAGATTAACATGCACCATAGTTTAATCAGCTAAATAAGATGTCTTGTGCGTGATATAATGTAAGGTCAAGTATAATTTATCCTCTATATATGTACATACATGTGGAAAGATAACCACAACATTCAAATGACTGAGTCAAACCAGAATCCTAGGGCGCTTAGTTTGGTTCTCAATTGTAATTAGTGGTCCATTTCCAATCTACTTTTCCTCGCACAAAAGATTTAGGAGTCATGTCAAACATTTGACTCCACAAGAACACCCAAAACTTCCACCAGAAAAAAAAAGGTTATTGACCAGCCATTAGAAGCAGAAGGGACAAAATTGACGTAGAAGGAAGAAACTGATCAGAGTACTAGACCCACGCCTGAGTATGCGTCCTTGGCACAAGGCAATTACTGAGCTGAGTGCTATAAAACGGAGGCTCAAAAACCACATATATCCCACAACAAACTTAATCTTTCATAAGCATCTAAGTGGCAGATGTAAGTGCATTACTTGTACAAATGAGCATATATGAGAAAAAGAATATCACATGTATAGAAGGAACATTATTAGCCAAAATTGTCATGCAGGTTATCAGACACAGAAATAACTGGCTACTCAACAAACTGCACTGATATCAATTTAAGGTAGAAGTAGGAGGAGAGGAGACTAACATAGGCTAGAGTGTCAATGGTTCGGTTAGACCGGTTATTTTATAAAATTTGTACCATACCAATTTTTCGGTTATTCTATTATGTATAACCAAAATTAGATTTTTCGAAACCGTCCCAATCATGTCGGTTTTTCTTCGGTATTGATACGGTTCGGTTAATTTTCGGTATTTTTTTAAATATCATGTAAAATTCACTAGTAGAAGTAGAATGCAATAACATACGTTCTTTTATAGGACTTAGCAAAACTCTCTAGACATTTTTACTGTTTAAAGGGTGATGAATTAAAAAAATGAAAGATGGCTAGAGTATAGATCCATCAACTATTCTACAACAACGTAAAAGAAATCAAGCAACGGCAAAGAAAATATAAATCACACGAGTGGAAAGATACTAACCAAACCGGGACTCAAGAATAAAGTCTATAGAAGATTAAATATTCAAAAACATAAATCTAAATTATATGAAAGAAAACATATTCAATACATTGTAGTTTGCTACTCATAATCGCTAGAATACTTTGGGTCTTGCTAATGAAGATACTTGAAATAACTTAGCTAGCGTTTGGCCATAGATTCCCAAATTTGTTCTGAAAAATGTGATTTGGGTGAAGTTTGGTTTGAAGATGAAAATGTGTTTGGACATCAGTTTTCAAAACATATTTCCCAAATTTATTTTGGAAAAACATGAAACATGACTTATACCCACAAGTTCTAAAAACTATCACAAATACCCAATAGTACCATTATCAATAACATTCATTATATTATCGCAAATCATAGTCCTGAACATAAATAAATTTGATACAAAATTATCATTTTTATAATGAACTACATGATACACTATCAGGTGACCGAGAAGACGAAGAAACATTGATACAAAATAATAAATAGTGGGCTCTTTTATAAAATACAAAAGTTTGGGGCAATTTTAAAAAATGTAATAGTGATATTTTGGCGCTGGTTTTGGGATTTGGAATTTTGCCAAAATGTAGGCAAAATCTATGACCAAACATGTGTTTGCCAAATAAAATCCAAATTTATTTTGGCAAAATCTATTGCCAAACGGTGCCTTAGTATCCACAATAAAAAGGGAAAACAAATGAAAAGTTTCGAAATAAAGCTAGCGTTTGGCCATAGATTCCCAAATTTGTTTTGAAAAATACGATTTGCGTGAAGTTTGGTTTGAAAATGAAAATGTGTTTGGAGATGGTTTTTCAAAACATATTTCACTTTTTATTTGAAAAAACATGAAACATTACTTATATCCACAAGTTCTAAAAACTATAACAAATACCCAATAGTACCATTATCACAAACCATAGCCCTGAACATAAATAAGTTTGGTACAAAATTATCATTTTTATAATAAACTATATAAATAATTTAAAAATGTAATGGTCATGTTTTGGCCCAAAATCAGCAATTGAGCTGATTTGGGGATTTTGGATTTGGGATTTTGCCAAAATGTGGGCAAAATCTATGGCCAAACATGTGTTTGC
>AWOL01S0060584.1:0-18001 GCA_000715115.1 Nicotiana otophora
TACAGATGGCCACAGGTTGGCAATATGATACCGGTTAGCTACCGGGAGAGACCGCCATTGCTAGCATTTGGTTGGTTATGTCATGCATTTACATCAATATATATGTATTCACGACATACGATTATACGAGTATACCATGCATATTTTATTACTATGAGGTCGGATGACGGCCATGGAGGCTATCAGAGTTTCAGTGTCAGGTGGTATCTTTATTACCCTTTTACATCAGCTATGTATGATTCTATTTTCTGCCTTACATACCAGTACATTTTTATTCGTACCGATGTCCCGTTGCCTAGGGACACTGCATTTTTATTTCGTGCGTGCAGGTCCAGGTAGGGACTCAGATCGACCCCTCCACTAGGATTTCGGGGTTCAGCTGTGAGTTGGTAAGCTCCACCTCTTCCTGGAGCTTTCATAGGATGGTTACTTTTGTTGTACAGTTTGGGTATAGTTGGGGCCTTATCCCGACAGTGCTTATGACACTCTTAGAGGCTATTGTGGATGCAATATTCTGGGTTCTTTTTTTTTGCTGCTTTCAGTCTCCAGCCCATAGGCTTGGCATGTATATATAGGTGTGTATGCATGTATGTCTTCAGTCGCGGCCTCGTCGGCCAGCTAGTATTTTATTATTTTGGCTTGTCTACCTATGTTTATATGGCTTATTGTTATTCATGTCATAACCTTACGGTCCAGGCTTAGTATTTCAGATGTTGTGCTGCCTGATCTGTTGGGCCCCCAGTCTAGTTAGCTAGTATGTTTAGTGGCTAACTCGATCGAATACAGTATCGAGTGCCAGTCGTGCCTCCCCTAGTTTGGGGCGTGACAAACCCCTTAGGATTTGAGCCATCTATGTTGATTGTAGTTTGTGTACACGAGGTGACGAGTGCGTGCTAGGACTTATTTGTGGAAAGTTGGCCTTTTAGGGTTCTTGTGTCCTTATATTCACTGTGTATGATGTTGTTTTTGATACGTTTGAATTCCTATTTGCTAGTTGCACCTCTACATGCTTTGATTAGAGATAATTGCTTTAGGATTCACTTTTACTGTCTATTTGACCCTTATTCGACTTAACCAAAGATTTTACCTCTTCTATCATTGTGCTATATTTTTCATAACTACTTATCTTTAATTGAAATCACTATTTTCTCATCCTATAGTTGTTTAGTCTTAATTGGAGTTATGATTATCTTCCGCTGCTTATTCTTACTTGAATTGTTGAATTTTTCTCGTAATTGCTCAACCTCAAAAGGAGTTTAGATAACCTATATCTTAGTTGACTTGCCATTATTTGGAACTATTTGACTCGTGTTGGCTTCTTATTGTTGACTTG
Organism: Nicotiana otophora; assembly: GCA_000715115.1. Classification (NCBI taxonomy): domain Eukaryota; kingdom Viridiplantae; phylum Streptophyta; class Magnoliopsida; order Solanales; family Solanaceae; genus Nicotiana; species Nicotiana otophora. The sequence goes on from AWOL01S0060584.1 coordinate 1,334, forward strand.
AATATTATAAAATTGTTGCTACATTTTTATTTTGTTTTCCCTTGTTAAGCTGTTCTCCTTGTGCCTAACATTCTTTACTGTGATTATTTCTTGTGAGTGAGTTCTATCGTTCTTGTGATTTAAATTCTTGAGTTGATTTGCCCGTCGTACCTTGCATTTCTGTCATTGTTGTTTTTGTACTCGTTGTGGTGATGGACGAGGTTTCTGTCGTGTTATAGGTGTTATCTCTGTTGTTTGCGCTGCATATTGAAATTGGTACTACAGACTTATTCCGGGAGATCTCCCAACACTCATATTTAAATTGGGACTACAGACGTATTCCGGGAGATCCCCCAGCACTGTATATTTATTTTGGGACTACATACGTATTTCGGGAGATCTCCCAGTACTGCATATTTAAATTGGGACTACAGACGTATTTCAGGAGATTTCCAGCACTGCATATTTAAATTGGGACTACAGACGTATTCCGAGAGATCCCTCTGTCTTGCATAATTAATTCGGGACTACGGGACGGTATTCCGGTAGATTTTTTCTGTGGTTATATCTGTATTCGGAGCTGCTAATCTTCCATGCTTAGGCGTCACATGGTGACTTATACTCGAAGGATATTACTTGAAGAGTTTATATTTGAAAAGTATTTATCTTGAAGGAACTATGTCTGAAGATATTTATTTGAAAGGGTTATACTTGAAAATTATTTATCTTGAAAGAACTATGTTTGAAGGCTAATTATTTGAAAGGTTTTATCTTGAAAGAACTATGTTTGAAAAATATTTATTTGAAGGATATATATTTCAAAAATAATTTCTTATTGGAAAGGATTATATTCTAAAGACCTCAATTTAAAAACTTATGGATAAAAGTTTACATTTGAAGGATTTGACTAATTTATTGGGGTTGTTGGCTGAGACCTGATGTGAAATCTATTGCAGCTACTGAGTTACTACTTGCCTATAATGTATTGTGATTTCTGGATTTGGGTTGTATTTTCGTTCATTCTTCTGTGTCTTATTCTGGTGTTCCGCTGTTACTTCCTGTTTTTCCTTCCTTATTGCAGTTGCTATGTCGTTAGCCATATCGCATGGTCCTTAAATAGATGTCATGTTCTGTCATCCCTATACTTATGCTTGTTCAGTTTATTAGACCAGTCGGTGTCTTGACTAGTCCTCGTCACTACTTCACTGAGGTCACCACTGTGGTGTGCTCATGCTACTCTTCTGCACATTTGTTTTTGTGTAGATCCAGGTAATTGTTCGCTGCTAGCTGTGTGGACTGTTGTTGTGGAGACTCAAGGTAAACCTGCCGTTGCGTTCGCAAGCTTCGGAGTCACCTTCAACTTTTCGTTTTACACTGTTTATTCTTATTTCTGGACAGTTATATTTAGAAGTTTTCTAGCATACACTCTATAGAGCTTATGACTTGTACTACTGGTTTTGAGAACTATAAGAGATTCTATTTAAATAATGCTGTTGTTTTAATTATTGTTAGGCTTACCTAGTCCTTAAGACTAGGTGCCATCACGATACCCAAACGGAGGAAAAATTGGATCGTGACAGTTATTCTATTTTTAATACATGGATAACTCATTTCTAACCGGCTACCAAACGACCTCTAAATGATTAGAAGTTAATAAGGAAAATGATATCACCTCAAAGTCCTTAATATAGGATCCATTTCTTCACTTGCATAGTAGAAAAATAAAACAAAACATACAATTTAACCATTTTTTTCTCTCTTTAACACAAATAAAAAAAGAAGAAGGAAAAAGTAGAGACGAAAAAATAATTTTAATTTTTGATCCACAATTTTCTTATTCTATTTGTACTTTTCTCTTTCTTTCAACTTGTGAAAAAGAGTCTATTTACACCATTTTCTCCCATATTCCCCTTTCGTTTTTATCCTTTACTTACCAAACAACGGCTAAAGTACACAGCAAGTGCAAACGCCTCCGCCTTTCAAATTCAATCCCCGTCTCCAAAAATTACAGCACTACACCAAAAATCTTTTTAAAAATGCATTTCCCATCCAACAGAAAAACGGTTGGCTAGGAATGAGAGAAGCGCTGGTGATTCTTCCATCTTCTTCCATTACTCTCCCGCCCAATTCCTCCCCTACTCCGCCACATCACCACCGCACCACCACCGCTAAGCACAAACCCAAATTCAAGCCCAAACAAAAGCCTACTCAGTCTCCACTTCTATCTACACTGCGATGGGATTCCGCTTCACAAAATGTTCACGGTCTCAAATACTATGCAGAATTGGCGTCGAAGCTAGCACAGGATGGGAGGTTCAATGATTCATTGATGATCGCGGAGAGCGTTGTGGTTTCGGGAGTGAATGCGGCGGAATTCGCGGCTTTGTTGAATGCGAAGATTGTTTCTGATGGAATTGTTCGTTTACTTGAGGAAGGGAAGCTAAGGAGCGTTGTTGAGCTTTTGACGGGGGCGCAGAAGCTAGGGATTGAGCCGTTGAAGCTGCTCGATGGAGCTGCTATTGATTCTCTTTCTCGAGAGTGTAGGCGGACTATGGAATGTGGTGAAATTGAGGAAGCTGTGAGCTTGATGGAAACACTTAAAGGTATAATTTATGTGTTATGCTCTTACATTATTCTCCAATTACTGTTAAGGTATACATATATGATTTCAAATATGTTTTCAAGTGCTATTTGCTAGAGTTTAAGTTATATCTACTGGTAAAGCTTCCTTAAAGTATGGGATTTGTATTCTGGAAAATAAGACAGGTAAATGTGAAATGATGTTGTAAAAATTTCTTACACCGACGCTTTATATAATTTTAACTCTATTTTTTAATCTAAATTAAAGGCTTAAATGACTAGTGTTTGAGTCTGTATCCCAAATTCCAACATTTGTTTGGTATATCTAATATATCTAAAAAGGTGCAAAACCAAAATGCTTGAAGTTTATAGATTTTTTGAATTGCATATGGCCAAAAATCTTTCTCCAAATAGGCTTGTGAAGATTATTAGAAATACATTCACATTTTGATATATTTTAAGATATGCTATTGCTTCAGGGTGTGGTATGCCAATTAAGGAATTAGTGAAGCCGTCTGAGATTATAAGACTTTGTATCAGCCAAAGAAAGCCAAATACAGCTGTAAGGTATTACTCTTCCAATTTGGCATGAATTTGAAATGTTCTTGATACATAATGCTCCATTTGAGATGACTGCATAAAAATAAAATGCTTGTTTATCATGAATAACAAAACAGTTGTTTTTGTGAGTATGAAACAAGTAACTATCATTAAGCACTTTCCTTTGTCCTTTTCTATGGTGCAGCACCTCTAATGTTTTTATTTTGACAAACTCCATGTGCCTAAGCATGTAACATATGCATCTTCCTACTATTTTGGTGGAATCACTATATTTATTGTGTTTAGACTCTCTATCTGTGATATGCTTAGTTAGCTTCGGTTTCCCAATCTTCGCATAGACCTCTTAGACTTGGGTTTTGGTTCAAATTCTCTTTGTTCTCTCAAATAGTGCAGTTCTTCGAATATGTCTTGTAATGGTGACTCCATTAAGACAGTTTTCTTTATTTTATTTATCTGAAATATCGTTTTTGACATTTACTGAATTATTCTTGATAGCAGAGTTGTTAGTTTTCCCACTATTTTCTTCTGAGGAGAATATATACATTTGTGGTCATATTGAGTGATCAATCATCTAGAATATGTTTGACTAACAGGTGGCATGCATAAAGATTAATGGACATCAGATCATAGAGATGAATGTGCACCCAAAGGTATGGCCTAGTAGTCAATGAAGTGGGAAAGTCCTGGGAGGCTGTGTTCAAATCCCAGCCGAAAGAAAAAACACATCATGATTTCTTCCCATATGTTAGTCTAGGTGGGCAGAGTTATCTGGTAGCTGTAATGGTAGGAGGTAAGTCAAGGTGCACACAAGTGGACCGGGACACGACTAGTTCTAAAACTTTAAAGTTGAATATATGTAAAGATTATGGTTTTAAGACCAAAATACACATAGGTACTTGGATATCTGTTGTAGATATGCTCGAGACTCTGGGTTTGATACTTCTTTTTCCCGAAATGAAAATAAGGAACATAATAGGACAAGATTTAGGACCTTTATCCACCATTCTCTCCTTTTCTTGGCATTATTTTAATGGTGCTTGTTGGTTCTCAAGCTCATCTCTTTTGGCGACAGCAACTAGTTGGAATTAAAGTTTACTTGTTATTTTCAAGAGTCCTTTTTCTTTATCAGAGACTTGTATGACAGTGTTGGGATAAGTTTGCGTTTGATAGCATTTCTAGTTTCGGAGAACTACTAATTTGCCTTATATGACATCTTTTTAGTGTTGTAAAGAAATTGACCTGAATGGACTTATCAAAAGAATGAAATTTACCTGAATATAAGAGTATGGATGCAAAGGATTCATATAGCAGCCCTAGCTATTTGGATGAGGCATAAGTGATATTCATCTCATATACTACCTATCGAAAAAAAAAATTCATCTCATATACCATCTTTGAGACATGTTCCAGGAAAGGTAGTTAGACTAGTGACTTTTTCTGTTCTGTACACTCTTTCCTGTGGTGGCTAAAGCCTCTTCAGTTGAACATAAGTAACTTGTCAATGACACAGTGATAGTTTGTCATACGTTAGGCCTGCCTTCTTATTATTTCTTGGAATGGGTTAGAAACTCTTTTTTCTTTTATGATCAAGGAATGGGTTAGAAGCTTTTTTCATCTACGCTTCATTGCTTGTGATTGAATTGAGGCACTGAAAAGCAGATATATGACATGCCTGCACAAAATGAATGATATTTATTACCAGGGCTGTTAGTTCACTTAAATAGAAGCTCCAGATATCTTATGTTTAGTTGGTTGGTTCACTTTATCCGCCTGGTCTTGAACTTTGTTTGCTCCAGGTACTTGTCGGTTTCCTGCATTCATTATCCAATTAATGGTTTTCTTTTCTTTTGTGCTTGGAAATTCACTTCTCTTGGTTTTATAATGGATTGAGAAATGCTTTAAACATAGTACTATCATAGAGGAAACCATGATTACCTGCCATGTCTTTACTGTGTAAGTTCAATCATGACTCTCTGCAGGTATGCACATATTTTTCCACATGTGGACATTATGTTCTGTACTGTAATTCTTGAATTTGGGAAGAAAGGAGATTTGGCGTCTGCTCTAACTGTCTTTGAAGCATCCAAGCAGAACCAGGACACCCCGAATTTGTATATCTACCGCACAATAATAGATGTTTGTGGTCTTTGTGGTGACTACATGAAGTCCAGGTCCATATATGAGGTATCGTATACCATTTGAATCTTAGATAGACTTGTGCATCTAATAAATAAATCAGATTTCCTGTTACGGTGATCCAAGACTTGATGCTGGCAATCAATAAATTACTCTTATTTATCACAATAAAGGGGTTACAGGTGATCCGATTATATGAGAAAGAAAACCTTGTCGATTCCCTAAGATTTTGTCGATAAATACTTATTTGCAGAATCAGTTTATTGTTATGAGTAATAAAGGATTTGGAAAACAATATAGTTGTATGGAGGCATGGGAATGGTGCATCACACATAGTAAAAGAAATTAGAATATCCTTGACTTCATTCTAATTCCTTATTTGTTTTTGCTTTTTTTAAAAATAAAATAAAATTGTTGAGTAACTAACTTACTAATTCACCCTTCTCTAGTAAGTTAAGCTTTTATTAAAGTTAGAGCTTGTAATTCGGAACGAAGTCGAACTTGATAGAGTTCTCAACTTTCAAGTTCGAGTCTCACTGCTACCTGGGATCAATTTATTTCCACCTGCGCAGCCCATAAAATAATTTGGCTTGCCCATATGCTGATTATCAAACACATAATCAAAGAAACAAGCATCTCTCCTCTTAGACATTTTTTTACAGCATAGGTGGAGCTCAGATGTAACAAACTTATAAAGGAACAAGTAGAATGATCTTTTACTTTTATTTTTGGTTGTAGTTCGGCTTTATTCTTGGTTGATTCATGCGTATATAACATTAAATTTCAGTGCAGGGGTTAATTGCTAGCAAGTTTACACCAAACATTTATGTCTTCAACAGCCTCATGAATGTAAATGCCTGTGACTTGAGTTACACCTTGGATATATACAAGCAAATGCAAGTAAGCCTTTTCTTACTCTCTTTGTTCCGCACCACAAAGCACACATACACAACATCAACAAGTCTAACTCGCATGCAGAAAAACTCACATGTAAAAGGAGGTGCAGTGTCCAGTAATGAAGGGTAGATGCTCTTTACAAGTATTTTAGTTCCATTAGCTGAAATTTTCACTGCATAGATCTCCAGCACAGTCTTATTGCTGTATGATAGAGCCTTATCATTTCAATTTTTATTTTTAAAAAAATTTAGGTGAAGTTTTCACTGTTTACCTCTAGTTGTTCGCGCAGCCAGTGAGGAAGTCTGTTTTACTTCTCCTTTCCATTAAGTTCCAAAGGGTTTGAGAAGCTGAGATGGACTGCTGTATAGCACTCTTTTATTTCCTGACCTAATAAGGGGAATACATTTTTTATTCCTCCAAATCCTTTCCCTTTTCATCCCAAACAAATCTTGTGTATGATATAAATTTAGTTTTCTGCTGCCACAGGGTGATTTTTTTTTAATCTTCAATTTGTTTCTTAAATGCATCTGATGAGGGAAGTTTGGCTAGTATTAAAGAATTCTAAAATGTAATGCCCAATTTATTTTTTCCTATTTTGTGATTTGTATTTGGGCATTGGATCTTGTTTGTTTATCAAGATTTATCTATTGTTGTGTTCTTGTTAGCTGAAAATACCAAGGAGGAGAATTTTTATTCACTTCATTTCTTGTCATTCAGAAACTAGGTGTTCCAGCTGATTTGACATCTTACAATATCCTTCTGAAGTCATGTTGTCTTGCTACAAGAGTTGATCTGGCCAAAGAAATATATGGGGAGCTAAAGCATTTAGAACTCGCAGGAACATTGAAATTGGATGTCTTCACGTACAGCACTTTAATTAAGGTATAACTGGGCCTCCTAATTTAAGAAGAACCATGTTGAACATCTAAAACCTTGTGGATGGAATCCATTGCTTGATATCGCCCATAACTACGAACAAAAAGCTGTGAAGTCTCACCTTATTCGTGCTGCAGTATAAAACTGAGATAGTTGATGTGCTTCTCTGACTGGATATCTCACTTTACTATGTTCTCCTAGAGGCAAGGGGCTATATTAAATAATAAGGAAAAAAGAGAGGAATTCTTTTGAACATGGATCCATAGTTTAGATAACACATTTACTGGTTTCACTATCCCTGAATCGTTTTTCCACATCCAGGTAAAGCTGCTGTGTGATACGTTGTTGATTACATGTTCACATCCTCTATATTTCTACACATAGTGAGAATGATGTAGAAAGCATTAAGATCTTTTTTAGTTCAATTGGATTTTTGGTGTAACGAGAAAATATCATGTTGTATGGATAGTTGGTCAAACTTGGTGGAAGACAATGTATGACTCGATCAGAGCCACACACACATCTCATACATACTTTTTTGATACGCCGTGGTGTTTATAAATGATACTTATTGACTTATCAGGAAAAACAATATATTCACATCCTCTGTTTTGATATTATAGGTATTTGCAGATGCAAAAATGTGGCAGATGGCACTTAAAATAAAAAGAGATATGCTATCAGCTGGTGTCACTCCCAATATTGTTACTTGGTCCTCATTGATCAGTGCCTGTGCCAATGCAGGCCTGGTAGACCAAGCCATTCAGTTATTTAAAGAGATGCTTCAGGCTGGTTGTGAACCTAATTCACAATGTTACAACATTCTTCTTCATGCATGTGTTGAGGCCTGCCAATATGATAGGGCCTTTCGACTATTCAGGTCCTGGAAGGAACATGCTCTGCAGAAGGATAATTGTGGAGATTTAGGCAGCAAGACAGACAATACCATTGATCTCTCCCCCACACTTATGGTTTCTGGTAGTATACCCGACTGCACTTCTGCTTCACCTCATGGACATTTCTCTACAAGGATTTCATTTAGACCTACTACTTCGACCTATAATATTTTGATGAAGGCATGCGGGAGTGATTACTACCGAGCAAAAGCTTTGATGGAAGAGATGAAGAAAGTAGGTCTTTCTCCTAACAATATCAGCTGGTCTATTTTGATTGACATTTGTGGAGGATCAGGAAATGTAGAGGGTGCTCTGCAGGTAATGTAATCTATTTCATTTAACTGTAACAGGAACATGGCACTTAGATCATATTTAGCTGGTCTTTTTGTTTAAAAGATGCCCTGCACCAGTCTAAGCCATCACCTTGTGCAACTGTTGGAGGTCACTTCCCTCAGTTAGCATGCAGTAGTGCTATTTCCGTGATCTTAGTCACTGCTTTTTGTTGGGGGTTGAACATGTTCTCTTTCTTTCTTTACATTTGCGGTTTAATGTGATAAGTATCATGATCAGCATTTGAAACAAACAAGAGACACGGCATCCTGTTAGGAAGTCCCTTTGCAGTTTTGTACCTCCACTTTTATGTAAAACTTTTAAGCTGCTAAGAGCAATGAAATTAACTTAATTAGGTCTTAAGCACTCAATGACATGTCTTTTTCCTCTGCACCAGCAGTTGCTATCTGTCCTACATCTAATTCATCCAAATTCTGCTGTTGTTTTGGTTCGGCGGGCAATGGTTCTGAAGTCCATGCCCTATGCAAATTGTTCAACTCCAAATGGAAAAAGGAAGAAAGAGAAGACAAAAAGATCACCTTTTCTTTTGATTGTTTTGCCAACATCTAACCAGTTCCGCTACGGCATGGGTTAATGGAGTACTGATTGTCTTGGGAATTTGCTATAACTCTTCAAATAATTGAACCTTGCAAGTACTAGTAGACGTGGAAAGATATTTTGTAGTATAAATAACTATTTGGTCTGCATATCTTACTAAATTCCATAACTGCCTTATTGTGTGCTTGCTTTAAAGAAAGAAAGGTGGAATGTGGAGTTTAGTTAACTTTCTTAACTTCTACTTTGCCTCTGTTAGTATTTGACTTCTTTTGTTTACTCATTTCTCTAATCCTAACCTAGCTAGGCTCAGATATTACTTGGGAGATTGACATAGTTCAAAAGATATGAATTTACACATTGAAACTGAAATTAGTTATCATAGAGGACAAAAACAGGCATTGCAATTGAAATTCCTTTGCATATAGTTTGGTTGGTTGCGAAATGTTATCTGCAACGAAAAAGAAGTTACATATGCAAGAGTTGTTTTTCATTTTTAGTTTTTGCTTACTTATTGTTAGCATGAGTAAGAGATTTTGTTTTGCTTTCTTGAGTATTCAACATTCAATTAAAACTTAAGAAATTTCCAATTGAGATAGATTATAGATATTCACATTAGAAAGGCACAAAAAACTATATAAATGTTATTGTAAATATTTATAAAATAAATACTAACTTGTAATACTATATTAAGAGGATTGTAGGCAAATTAGAGGTTTGATTACAATTGATGACTTCATTCACTAAATGAATAGATGTGCAAGTGAAATTCAGCTTTGAAAAAGGACTAAAAAATGGATCATGTGCAAAGTACATGACTTGTTTCGTCCAAAAGTGTAACACCTTTAGTATGAGGTTCCAACTTTTTAATGTAAATGTTAAAGTTAGAGTTGTGTGCACAACATAAAGAATTCTACAAAAAACACAGCTCTATAAAAACTAGGTATGGAATAAAAATGCAATTTTTTATATATTAGATTTTTTTTTACAGCAATATGAATTACACCTGTTTTATGCAAATGCAGATTTTGAGATCCATGCGAGAGGCTGGTATTCAACCTGATGTGGTGACGTATACAACAATTATCAAGGTCTGAGCTTTCTTCTCTCTTAATGGCACGTTACTTCATGAACAGTTTATATGATGTTTATATAAGTATGGTTGATATGATAGATTCACATATTGTATATTCCTCTTCACTTAACAGGTTTGCGTGGAAACTAAAGATTTCAAGAGTGCATTTTCATTATTTGCAGCAATGAAAAGATATCAGATAAAACCAAATATGGTGAGTTAATTCGTCTAGATTGCACTTAAAACGGCATTGATTTTATTTCCACCTGAAATTAATTGAATTTTATTTATATTCACACCTTTTGTTTCGAAATAACCAGTGTTATTAAAAGCCATCATTTTGTTGCCTTAAAGCGATGAAGCAATACGAAGCAAACTGTTGTTGCTTAATGGGCGGAGTCATGCCCTTTAGTGTTTCAAACAATGACGCAAAAAGTGATTTCAACGAGAGTCCTGTGCTTTTTTGAATCTCACTGTTGTAGAGTTGAATTAATATCAGCATTATTGTATATTAGATGTTGAAGTGACTTAGTTGTTGCAATTTATTATTTGTTGTACTAAATTCATAGATGTTTGATAGTTTTTAATTTTCTTGTAACTTGTGCACTTCATTTTAATTTTCTTGTAACTTGTGCACTTCACTTCAAAGAAGGTTGCTTTACACTTCTCCCTTTTCGCATTAAGCCTCAACACTTTGTTACTTTTTGCGCTTTTTAGAACACTTGAAATAACATTTTAAATGAATAAGGGTAATTTGGTACCTGGGGGCTGTCATGTGATATCGACAAATTCATATACAGCTTTATAACCTCTATAATGCTTTGTAGGTCACATATAATACTCTNCGCATTAAGCCTCAACACTTTGTTACTTTTTGCTTTTTAGAACACTTGAAATAACATTTTAAATGAATAAGGGTAATTTGGTACCTGGGGGCTGTCATGTGACATCGACAAATTCATATACAGCTTTATAACCTCTATAATGCTTTGTAGGTCACATATAATACTCTACTTAGAGCTCGTAGTAGATATGGATCTCTGCAGGAAGTACAACAATGCTTGGCTATATATCAGGACATGCGGAAAGCAGGGTATGTAACTCGAAATCTTTTAGGCTTAATGTGCCTTTTCTTACACTTTGGTGTTCCATTGGAAACTTTAGATATTCCACTCCATAGATGGGTGTTTGCTGTTGATCCTTGCTTATGGTTTTGTTTTAAAATTTCACTGCGCTCTTCTTTCCCTTTGTGATGGGATAAATGGACAACATAGCCTGCTCCGAATAAAATAAATAGAACAGACACTAAGACAGCGGAAAGTGTAAGAATCAAGGAAAAAAAGAGAAGAAAGAAAAGCTGGCTTTCTTGAAGCAGTAATGATCAGCTTCAAAAGCCATTTGCTAGTGCAGACTCACTCCTGTGACCTTGCGATGGAAATCCAATTTGGTTTATTGAACCACATGGAATCCTTAATAGTAGGAAATCCTTTGATTCCCTAAAAACTAAGTGCAACATAGTTCCCAAAAGTTATCCTTGACGGTGAGGTCATCTGTGATTATACTTTTCTCCTCAAATTGACTTGAAATAGCATTGTCAAGGAGCTGGGTGCATGTGGTGCTGTTGACCTTGGAATTTAGTTCAATTTCCATTTTGGATTTTGTATCGATGAGCTCGAGAGTGTTGATATGTGAAAATGCAATATCAAGTTCGAGGGGGTCTTGAGATAAACGGGACATGAATCAGTGGGAGGTATGTGAAAGTCATGCTTGGGAGGTGGAGGTGTAGTGGAGGAGGTTGAGACACCGTTTCCTGAGGGACATCTTGGTTTGTTCTTTTTTTAGTTTTAAGGTACAAGGATGATGATCCCAATTAATATCATTAATAGCTTTTCTGACTTGTTTATTTATTTTCTACAGCATATGTAGAGCGTGTACAAGTTTTAGTTAGGAGGCACTTTTATATCTCCTTTTTTTTTCTATTCTTTTTTCTTTTTTGGATAACATTTTGTACCATTGGGTTAGCATTGGTCTAGGAACATAATCAATTTAATTTATTCTCAATATGCTCTTCATTTACAACAAATGAAACATTGCAGGTATAAACCCAATGATTACTATCTCAAGCAACTAATTGAGCAGTGGTGTGAAGGAGTAATCCAAAATGGCAATCAGAGGAAAGGCTACTTCAGCTCTCGCAATAGATCCGGTTTAGAGCCTGAAAGTATGATTCTAGAGAAAGTTGCAGAACACTTGCAGAAGGATAATGCAAATAGTGTATCCATTAATCTTCGTGGGCTTAGTAAGGTAAATATAAAATCCAGCTAGATATTCGCACAAAAGATTTCTGGAAAAAGCAAATTAAACACACATCTCTTGGTCTGCCATTGTGATCTTATCATTTTATCGAAATATCATTATCTTGTCTGGAGGATGTCTGTCTTATACAACCATCTGATCTTTCTGTAGACTTTCATGGTTTAACATATTCTCTTGATTTATCCCATCAAATTTTTGCATACATACAGGTTGAAGCTCGGATTGTGGTTCTAGCAGTTTTGAGAATGATTAGAGAGAAGTACACTGCAGGTGAGAAAATAGATGAACTCAAAAGATCTGGCCTTTTCAACTTCAGTGTCTCAAAATATTTACTTTAGAGAAGGTTGGATCCATGCAGAGTAAATTACAGCAAGGACTCTACTATAAGCTCTTTGAATTTTTTGATAAGTACTATATACCCTTAGATAACATATGCCTTTTACTACGATTTGATTGGCCAAATGGTGATTTCGGCATACTTGTGGTCATGTCAGCAGTCCATGTAGCACAAAGATCCATCATATTACAATAAATTTTAAAGTATCAATATTGTGGTTGGATATGGTTGCAGGAGATTCAATTAAAGATGACGTGCAAATCTTTCTAGGAGTTCAAGAAGTAGGCATACGTGCTGTCAGACAAGAAAGTGTAATTAAGGGAGCAGTAATCAAACTTTTGCAACATGATTTGGGACTTGATGTAATTTCAGCAACATCAAGAATTGGAAATGACAAAAACCAGGATGGGGTAAACAATCTGGAAAAGTGTTCAAACATGGAAGAACATGCAGAAAGAGGTATTGTACGAGCAAATATGCACTCTCCAACTAGGCGACCAGCGGTTTTGCATAAATTGAGGATTCCTAAGGAATCACTGCAGTCCTGGCTAACAAGAAGATTAGATGCTTCTATAGTGCAATGATGATGAGAAACATATTGTGTATAAAAGTTTCTGAACTCTTGTTTTTGTAGAGTTCTTTGATCTTTATTCTTTTAGCTACTGAATAGCATTGTACACTTGACAACACCAGTATACCACGTGTGCTGAAAACTTCACCTTTTACCATCAAAATGTAAACACAGCAGAAGAAAAATGACATCTCTCAACCTGTAAAATAACATGTGTTCTGATTGTTGTGCTCTTGGTGCCTCTCATTAATATTTGGATTTTTTGTCGTAGTAACATAACATATATAATTATATATAGCTGTTTGGTAAAATTCCAATTATGCTTCCACTAGCTGCTGCTTGGTACATTATATTTGCATATATTAGAGGAGCAAAAGCATCCCATTCACCAAAAAATATATAAACCAAGCTATGTCTAACTATAACTCTGAACTAAAAAAATAATGAAGGAAAACACCAATCTTAGAAAAGAAGAGATCAAGTTCCAGGTTAACAAAAGCTGAACTCTAATTTGATGAAAGTTTGATATCAACAAAAAGTAAACCATACAATAACATTCAAGTAACTAAACAACGAGATACAAATTCACCATACAAGATATAAGTATGCAAGAGCTGCCATTACAGGCTGCAACACTCATACCCAATCCTGCTCTTGCAGCTTCAATGGCAAATACACTTCAGATAGATACTGAAACCCGAACGAGCTCAACGCTTGAATCTCAGCCTTTTGCTTAGTCTTCACCATCAAATTTAACTCCTCAACCCATGCTGGATTCTTCTTCACAAAGTCCTCCTCCAACAAATCCTTCCCTGTCTTAATATCCTGTTCAGTCATTGGCAACCTACATTGCTCTGGTATCTTATACTTATCCAAATCACTCGGCCTAATCCCCAACCACTTGATATCTGGTGTAGTCAAATTTGCACTATCATATGACATATTCTTCGATCCACAACCATATACTGACAAAATCTTCAACCCATAAGGATCACTATCCACCAACGCTAGAACAGGCAAGTTCAGCTCCATTTTCATCTTTCTCAAAAACAATCTAGTAGCCACATCTGGTTGTCCCTTTGCAGTAACAATTATACAAGGAAATCGATTATAAAACCGATCTTCAGCCAACCTCATATAAGCTGCATCCTTTTCAACCAACAATATGAACAATGCATCACTCTGCATATCCCCAACTCTATCAATATTTGGAGGAATAGCTTTCCCTCCCATTCCCATTTTCGTACAATCAATCATATCACCATCATCACTAAAAATTAACCTACCTACAACCACTCCTTTTTCAGCCGCAACCACATTAAGACTAGACCTAGTACATCCCAATATACAAGACACGTCATCTAAAACAGCATCAGATTGTGTTTGATCTTGAAACAACTTAACATCAGTATAAAACAGATCACGCTTAGTAACATGGATGTTTTTTGTGCAAAGCTGGTGGATGAGCTGAAGGATTCGAGTAGTAATAGTTGTTTTACGGACAGTAGACACATTGCTGAAGGCGCGGACAGAGGATTTGTCTTTGAGAATAATGCGGTCGAGTTCGGGGACGTAGAGTTGATTAGCTGAAGAACGGGAAGGGACGTTGAAAGAGAAGCCTTCGCCGGCGAGGATGGAACGAGCGAGGTTAAGCATTACTGATCCAATATTGTATTGTACTTCGTCGATTGGGAGGTCGGTGACTTCACGGCAGGTGGTGGAGAGGCCGACATCGGCGAGGGTTAGGGTTTTGGAACTGGAGGCGGAGGAGGAGGCCTTGAGCTTTTTTAGGGTTTGGAGGATGACGGAATCGGGTTTTAGCTTGGATTTGAAAGGGAGGGCGTCGGAATCGGAGTCAGAGTCGTAAGCTGCTTGCCGGCGTTTCTTCTTGTCCGCCATTAGTGACAGTGATTACGGCGGCGTTAGTGGATAAGTGGAGTTGAAAGAAGCGGGAAAGAAGTAGTAGGTCTTTTTCTGGCTCATAGACAACTTATGGAAATGTTGGTAAAGTCAGGGGTCGTAATGCAAATAATAGTAATGTACTATTATTGGGATTATGATGTAGTGTAAATTATTTTTTGTAGGATAATTAGTTTATATATTACAAATTAGTGTACGATGTATAATCTAAAATATGTGTTTATGTTTTTCGACATTATAACAATTTGCTTATTATATGTGTATACAGGTGAAATCGGGGTTAGTGCACGCCCCGACTTTCCGGTGAATCAAACGAAGTAAGAGTATATGAGATCGAAATCGAAGCTGGGAACTTTTTGTACCGAGGTCCGAATGGGGTGCTCGCCACCAGGCCTGATAAGACAATATACCCCGAACTTAGAAAGAGCCTTGAGACCTCGGAAAGCAGGGCAACAGTTGCACATGACTAACGGAGGGCTGTGATATCCGCACCTCACCGGATATCACGACGCGGATCTCGCCTTATGTCAGCAGCGGATCAGTAATTGACGAGAAAGGAGGATTTTTACCTTTTTTAGAATTGTACTAGGGAAGAAACTCTCCTAATATATAAAAGGGAAGCTTTTTATTCGATAACACACATTGTAACACGCAAACTAAGGCAATGCAAATTCATTTTTCTGCTCTCTAGCTATTGAAAATTTCTTATTTTACTAATGTTCTTTATACACAATTGGCTTCGAATTGAGGGTCCGGTCGAGGGGAGAACTACTGTCCAGCTTTAATCTGAGTCCGGCCTTAACGTCACAATTGGTTTGATTATTCTTTTTGTCTTTAACTCGTTTATCTAACATTCTTGATTATTTATGTTCAACCAATCCACATATCCTTAAAACCGCTTATAAATTCAATTGTTATCCGTTTTAAGGGTAAACAGTTTGGCGCCCACCATGGGGTTAAGAATAATAGTGGTGGTTTGATACAAATCTCCATAACACACTCTATTTTACACTTGTTCTTTAAGGTCTCAATTTCAGGTCAGTTGGAAAATGTCAAATTCTCAGTTTACTCACTTGAACGTTGAGGCTGAGTCTGGCCATCATGGCGAAAACAACAATCTGGTGCCTAGCAACAAGGTGCCCCCTGCTGATCCCAACAGAGTCCTAGTTGCCGACCTAGTCGATGTTAATTCGCAAGTGGCCATCGACGCCAACTTGTCAACCGATCCCGGGAGCAGCGTTCGCGGAGGAGCCTGACCAACGGCTCGAGGAGCGCCCGAAGGCGAAGGCGACGGGGTTAGCCTACGGTTAATCTTCGAAATGTTGCAGGCTCAACATCCGGCGATAGCGCAGCTGCAAAATAAAAATCGCGCCCCCAGCAGAGTTGAGCCCAAACCGTCCAGGGAAAACACCCGAAGAAGTGAGCAGATCACCTAAAGACGGGGTGAAGCTGAGTCTGGGTCAGTCNGGTCAGTTGGAAAATGTCAAATTCTCAGTTTACTCACTTGAACGTTGAGGCTGAGTCTGGCCATCATGGCGAAAACAACAATCTGGTGCCTAGCAACAAGGTGCCCCCTGCTGATCCCAACAGAGTCCTAGTTGCCGACCTAGTCGATGTTAATTCGCAAGTGGCCATCGAC
>AWOL01S0060589.1:5220-19957 GCA_000715115.1 Nicotiana otophora
GGTCATTATTTTTGGTATATGGTATTGTAGGAGGCTCTTGTTACAGGGGATATGCTGCCCAAATTTACGTAAACAAGCTACTAGTTTAAGTTGCGGACTTAGCCTTTACTCAGCACTGATTTTGAATCTCCTTATGCTATGGTAGATTGGGTTGAGTTCTTTGAAGAATTGCTTTGAAGGTATTAAGGACTCAATGGTTAAGATATATTAAGGCTATACCTTCTTTCCTTTTCTCATGATCCATATGATACGACGAAACGAGCAAGCACGCAACTTTCACAAATGATTATATTCTTAGAAGTACTAGGGTTGCCTATGTTCATGATTCCCCATATGTCCTACTATCATATCGTCTGTTCATAGGTCTCATGACATTACGAGAGATCTTATTGACTTACTTTATTATGCATTGAATTTATTTATACATGTATATTGACCCATGACCAGATGGCGTTATATATGCGTATAGTATATATATATCGGGTATGGGAAAATGTTATGGCGTTATATACGCACCACCACCTGATCAGCTGGTATACATTGATGATTTCGCCCACAGTGGCTGAAATGATATGATGGGATGCCCTCAGAGGCTTGATGATGTTATGTACGCATATACCTATGCATAGTATGACATTTATACACATGCATGACATTATAAATTTTTCATGATTCACAAAGCTATTTAGAATTACAGGTTGATTTCTTTACTCCATCTTTCTTTCATATATTTTATATACTACTTTCATGTCTTACATACTCGGTACTTTATTTGTACCGTGTAACAATGAATTCCACGTTAGGGTTCCCCTCGTGAGAGTTTTTCCAAATTTCTTTTGCAGCACAGATTTAATTTCGTGAGGAGCTAGATCATTTTCTTTTATTGTCATTGTGTAGGTGTTAATATGCTCCTGTGGGTTTGAAGTCATGTCATACTTTGGAACTTCAGGCATTTTGAACCGTTTTGGGATCAGTTCTGGTACCGCACTTAGCTTGTACGACAATTGAGTATACTTCTTCGAGTTCGGGCCTTTCAATATTGGCGGCGCGCTCGGTATTTGGTCGATGTGGGAGTTTACTTCCCTGATAAACAGCAAAAGTTCATTATTGAACGGATCGTTCTGTTGTTGAGACCAAATCTGCTCCCCCCAGCCCCGTCGGAGTAAACTTCACCCCTGGGAGTGTTGTTATTGACTCTCTGCGTCGTTTGGTTTTCGGGAGCACCAGAAGGAATTGGATCTCGTCTGTTTACATTATTTGAATCCCCCGATATGCCAGCTTTAGTTCCGTTATAACCGGGTCCTTTCGCATGAGATGGCCTAGAATGATTGCATGTTGTTCTCGCAGGACCCTCACCGCATCCACGACATGCTCCTCATCAGCGTCATCAGGAGTTGTCTCCTGTCGAGGGTTCTGCCTGTCATGCATCGGAGGGGTGTCATTTCCCTCATTGCGGGTGTCATGATTGAATCCTTGAAATGAGGCTGATCCCCTCGAATTTATCGGTTGTATGTGTTGTTAATAGTGTTATCTTCCATATTTTAATGATTTTTTCTAAAACAAAATAATCAAATCACGTTAGTAAAAATGGTAAGGATCAATTTAATTGCACAATTGTCTAGGCCCCACGGTGGGCGCCAAACTATTTACTCGTAAAACGGTACAATTGAATTTATACGTGGTCTCTAGACAAGTGAACTAATTTGATTCTAAAATAATTCAATAATTGAAAAAATATACAATAATTAGCCTTGAAATGTAGATGAAATAGCGAAGATGACAATTCCGGGAATAATATTTTCGGGCACAGCAATGATAAGATCAAAAAGCAAGAAAGTAAAATTTTATTCAGCTTTGTATAGAATGTAGTATAAGTTTAGCCAGAAAATTCGTCTCCCTTAAAATGATAACTGAGCTCACTATATATAGCTATGTCTAGGGAAGGAGGTCCTAGGATCGTGTACTCCTTTAATGTCAATTATGAGGGTCATTGATGTAAACGTAACGGTGAACATAAATGTCAAATTCTCTGTAACGGACCGTCGCTCTTAATGCTACAGAATATTCTCTATTAAATGCTACCGGGCGCAGAGCATTTAACATACCTTTATGAATGTTATCCTTTCCGATGACAAGCGAAATGGCTGTGTTCGGTCTTCGGCCATCCACGTCTTGGGTTCCATGTGTCCTTCTTTTAGACGATCACGTGTCATCTTATATTTCGCCCTATACAGTAACAGCAATCTGTCTGCGTCCTCCTCGGTGAAAGTGATATTGTCTTCCCGGAGTCTTTTACTATGAGTTATTGATACTTTCGTCTTCTTCGCTGCCGAAAAGGTGACCCCGTTAATCTCATTCACTCCGAAGATCATATTGATCGTTTGGCATGGGGGTTCTTCCCCTGATTTCGAAGGTTCCGTATTGTCTCTATTATGACCATAATTGTTCTTAGCTCGGTCACTCAAGAATTCTCTTAGGTGACCATTCTTCAATAGTATTTCCACTTTCTCTCAGAGGTGTCGGCAATCCCCTGTTCGATGAACGTTCGTCCCATGATATTCATACCATAAGTTGGGATCCCTCTGGTTGGAATCGGATCTCAAAGGCCTCAGGAATCATGCATATTTAATATTTCTCAGGGCTGACACCAACTCCACTATACTGACGTTGAAGTTATATTCTGATAACTTGGGGTACGAAAGATCCCGAGATTCCGATGTCTCCTTATCCTGGAGTGATTTATTGTTCCGACCACGATCGGTCCCTCTATCAGTGATGAACTTGTTTGCTTCCCTGAAGTTTCTGCCGCGACCTTTGGTCCTCTCGTAGGGCAAAACCCAGCCCCACGAAGTCCGTCTGTCCGCGTCTTAGTCATCCTTTGATGTTTCTCTGCTCTTCTCCCGTCCTTTGGCCGATGACGCGAACTGGTCATCTTTGATCCTTATCTTTGACTCGTATCGGTTGTGGACATCTGCCCAAATTGTTGCTTGAAAATCAAGCAAGCTCTTCTTCAACTTCAGGGAAGCGTCTGAGCTTCTCGGGTTCAATTCTTTGGTGAATTCTTCAGCTGCCCATTCATCCGGGACAACCGGGAGCAACATTCTTTCTCTATGGAATCAGGTAACGAACTCTTGTAATAATTCGGATTCTCCTTGTCCGATCCTAAATATGTCGGCCTTCCAGGATTGTACTTTTCTGGAATCGATATGAGCCTTGATGAAAGAATCTGCGAGCATCTCAAAGGAATCTATGGAATGCTCGGGTAACAATAAATACCACGTTAGGGCTCCCCCCGTGAGAGTTTCTCCAAATTTCTTTAGCAGCACAGATTCAATTTTGTAAGGAGATAGATCATTTCCTTTTACTGCCATTGTGTAGGTGGTAATATGCTCATGTGGGTCTGAAGTCCCGTCATACTTTGACACTTCAGGCATTTTGAACCGCTTTGGGATTAGTTTTGGTGTCGCACTTGGCTTGTACGGTAATTGAGTATACTTATTCGAATCTGGGCCTTTCAATATTGGCAGCGCGTCCGGGATTTGGTCCATACGGGCGTTTACTTTCTTCATAAATCCTAAAGCTCATTCTTGAATGGGTCGTTCTCATTATTGATACCAGATCTTCTCCCTCCAGTCCCGTCGGAGCCAACTTCGCCCCTAGGAGTGTTGTTGTCGACTCTCCGCATCGTTTGGTTTGTGGGAGCACCGGGAGGAATTGGATATCATTTGTTTGCATTATTTGAAGCCCCAGATAGTGCCTACTTTAGTTTTGTCATAACCTGATCCTGCCGTATGAGGTGGCGTAGAATTATTTCCTGTTGTTCTCGCAGGACCCTCACCACATCCTCGACATGCTCCCCATCAGCGTCAACGGGAGTTGTCTCTCGAACCTGTCGAGGGTTCTGCCTGTCATGCACCGGTGTGGCGTCATTTCCTTCATTGCGGGTGTCACTGATTGAATCGTCGAAATGAGGTTGATCCCCTCAAATTTCTGGGTTGTATGTGTTTTTAACAGTGTTATCTGCTATTTTGTTTATGATTTCTTCTAAAACAAAATAATCAAATCGCTTTAGTAAAAAAGGCAAGGATCAATTTAATTGCACGGCTGTCTAGGCCCCTCGGTGGGCGCCAAACCTTTTACTCGTAAAATGATACAGCTGAATTTATACGTGGTTTCTAGACAAGTAAACTAATTTAATCCTGAAATAATGCAATAATTGAAGAAATGTACAATACTTAGCCTTGAAATGTAGATGAAACAACAAAGATGACAGTTCGGGGAACAAGATTTCCGAGCACAACAATGATGAGATCAAAAAGCAAGAAAGTAAAATTGTATTCAGCTTTGCATAGAATGTAGTATAAGTTTAGCCAGAAAATTCGTATCCTTTACAATGATAACTCAGCTCACTATTTATAGCTATGTCTAGGGGGTCCTAGGATCGTGTCCTCCTTTAATGTCAATTATGAGGGTTATTGATAAAGACGTAACGGTGAACATAAATATCAAATTCTCTGTAACAGAACGTCCATCTTAATGCTGCAGAATATTTCTTATTTAATTGCTAACAGGCGCAGAGCATTTAACATACCTTTATGAACCTTATCATTTTCGGTGACAAGCGGAATGGCTGCGTTCGTGTCACGACCCAAACTGATAGGCCGCAACGGGCACCCGGTGCCTTACCTAACCGAGCACCAACATATCGCATCTTTCTTATCATACCATCATGGATAAATGGGCCAAAAGGGCCGTCATGATATAACTAGAATAAAACATAAGGAAATACTCGATATAGGACGACCCAACATGGAATACAAACTTATACATGTGACATACAGGCCTATAAGGCCGATATGATCATTTATACACTTAAAACATAGGCCAACAAGGCCATACAAGTATCCATATACATGAGATATGTCTACAAGCCTCTAAGAGTGCATAAACGTCATAAAGGTCGGGACAGAGCCCCGCTATACCAATAAATAAATGTCCAAATCATACTGACCAAATAGGAAACTCCGGAGCAAGTGGAGTGCACAAACACCTTCCGCTAAGCTGATAGCCTACTAGGAGAACTCTCGACCTGTCTATCGGGACCTGCGGGCATGAAATGCAGCATCCCCAGGTAAAAGGGACCCATAGATTCCTTTGAGATGCTCGCAGATTCTTTCATCAAGGCTCATGCCGGTGCCAGAAACGTACAATCCCAGAAGGCCGACATATTCAGGATCGCACAGGGAGAATGCGAATTATTACGAGAGTTCGTTACCCAATTCTAGAAAGAAAGAATGTTTCTCCCGGCTATCCCGGATGAATGGGCAGCTGAAGCACCAAAGGATTAAACCCGAGAAGCTCAGATGCTTCCCGGAAGCTGAAGGAGAGCCTGCTTGAGTTTCAAGCAACAACTTGGACAGATATCCACAACCGGTACGAGTCAAATATAAGGATCGAAGATGACCAGTTCGGTTCCATGTCATCGGCCAAAGGGCGGGAGAAGAGTAGAGAAAAATCAATGGATGACTACGATGCGGACAGACAGACTTCGAGGGGCCAGTTTTTGCCCTACGAGCGGACCGAAGACCGCGACAGAAACTTTCGGGCAGCAAACAAGTTCATCGTTGACAAATGGACCGATCGTGGTCGAAATAATATATCACTCCAGGATAAGGAGACGTTGGGGTCTCGGGATCTTTCTTACCCCAAGTTATCGAAATATAACTTCAATGTCAGTATAGTGGAGTTGGTGTCAGCCATGAGAAATATTAAAGATGCACGATTCTCGATGCCTATGAGATCCGATTCCAACCATAGGGATCCTAACTTATAGTATGAATACCATGGGACGAACGGCCACCGAACAGGGGACTGCTGACACCTCCTGGAGGAGGTGGAAGCACTATTGAAGAACGGTCACCTCAGAGAATTCTTGAGTGACCGAGCTAAGAACAATTATGGTCGTAACAAAGACAACGCAGAACCTTCAAAAGTAGGGGAAGAACCCACATTCCAAACGATCAATATGATCTTTGGAGGAAATGAGATTAACGGGGTCACCTTTTCGGCAGCGAAGAAGACGAAAGTATCAATAACTCATAGTAAAAGACTCCGGGAAGACGATACCACTTTCACGGAGGAGGACGTAGACGAATTGCTGTTACCACACAATGATATACTGGTAATTTCTATAAATATGCTATATTTTAAGGTTAAATGTGTTCTAGTGGATCCGGTAAGTTCGGCTAATATCATACAATGGAGAGTACTGGAGCAAGCTAATCTCACCGGAAGCATTATTCCGGTAACAAAGCTCCTCGCTGGATTCAACCTTGCGGAGAGATTTTGCTGCTCACGAATGCTGAAGGAGTAATGAAAACAACTCTCTTCGAAGTAGTAGATGGTGACATGGGATACAACATCATCCTGGGAAGGCCATGGTTACACGAGATGAAATCTATACCCTCAACATATCACCAATTGCTGAAGTTTCCAATGCCCGAAGGAATCCAGCAGATATGAGGTGATCAACCGATAGCAAGAGAGATGAATGCAATCTCAGTTTCCAGTAGAAAAGACAAGGAACGCACGACATAGCAATTACAGGAACCGGCACCTACTCCCGAGCTAGAAGGAGTTCGCCTGGAAGCAGAGTCATCAGAACAATATCACGTGCCAAGATATTTCCAAGTTCCAGAAGAGACGGACACAACAAAGTCCACAACAGAGGAACTGGATCAAGTTTCATTGTTTGAGGAATTCCTAGAAAAAAAAATCCATTTGGGAACTGGACTGCACCCGGAGCTCAGGCCTGGTTTTATTGAATTTCTTAAATTTAATGTTGATTGTTTTGCATGGTCACACGAGGATATGACAGGTATCCCAACGGAAATAGCCATGCACAAGCTGAGTGTGGATCCCAATGTACCTCCGGTAAGGCAGAAGAAATGCCCTATTGCTGAGGCCAGGAATAAATTCGTCAAAGAAGAGGTAACCCGCTTGCTTAAAATCGGTTCGGTCCGATAGGTAAGATATCCAGACTAGCTAGCCAATGTAGTAGTAGTTCCTAAGAAGAACAATAAATTCCATATGTGTGTAGACTATAAAGACCTTTATAAGGCGTTCCCTGAACACTCGTTCCCACTACCAAATATCGATCAAATAATTGATGCCACGGCCGGGCACAAGTTGATGAGTTTCCTCAATGCTTATTCCGGGTAGAACCAAATCAAGATGAACCCGAAATATTAGGAAAAAACTTCATTTATAACAAAATTCGGTACATATTATTACAATGTAATACCCGTCGGGTTGAAAAATACCGGAGATACTTATCAACGACTCGTAAATAAAATATTCGGAAAGCAAATAGAAAATACTATGGAAGTTTATATAGGCGATATGCTCGTTAAGTCTTTGAGTGCAGGTAACCATCTTAAGCATTTGCAAGAAACATTCGACATCCTAAGGAAGCATAACATGAAACTTAATCCCGAGAAGCGCGCGTTCGGGGTCAGTTCTGGTAAGTTTATGGGGTTCCTGGTCTCATAAAGGGGAACTGAGGTAAACCCCGACAAAATCAAGGCCATAGAGGATATCCCGGATTAATTGTCGAATATAAAGGAAGTCTGAAGGCTCAAAGGAAGATTAGCAGCTTTGAGCAGGTTCATTTCACGGTCATCGAAAAAATGTCATCGCTTTTTAATACTGCTCAAAAAGAAGAATAATTTTGAATGGACAACGGAGTGCCAACAGGCTCTAAGGGATCTGAAGAAGCACTTATAGAGCCCTTCATTGCTCTCAAAACCAAAAGAAGGTGAAACATTACTAGTCTACCTCGCGGTTTCAGAAGTTACAGTAAGAGCGATTTTAGTCCGGGAGGACGAAGGTACGCAATTTCCCATTTATTACGTTAGCAAAATTTTAACGGGAGAAGAAACTCGCTACCCATATTTGGAAAAACTGGCCTTAGCTCTCGTAGTCGCCGCTCGGAAGTTGAGGCCCTACTTACAATGTCACCCGATAGTTATGGTGACTACTTTCCCTTTGTAGAACATCCTCCATAAACCCGAGCTCTCGGGCAAAATGACCAAATGGGCCGTCGAAATAAGTGAGTTCAACATAGAATATAAACCAAGGACTGCAATTAGTCGCAAGTCTTGGTTGACTTCGTGGCCGATTTTAGTCCGGGACTACTGCCTCTGGCAACCAGGAGGCAATAATGGTGTCAGAATCGACATCGGGGGTCTGGACCTTATTTACATACGGAGCTTCCAACGTAAAGGGGTCTGGACTCGGAATAGTCTTTATCACGCCTTCGGGGGAAACTCTAAGGCAAGGCATCAGAACAATCCCTTTAACTAACAATGAAATAAAGTATGAAGCTTTGATTGCAGGGCTCGAATTGGCCCGGGGACTCGATTTTGAGGTTATCGAAATTAAATATGACTCGCAGCTGGTGGTAAATCAAGTCTACGGGATCTTTGATACCAAAGAAGAATATATGCAACAATACGTGGTAAAGGTCCAGGCTCTTTTGGCGCTATTCCGGGAGTGGTCAATTACTCACATCCCGAGGGAGGATAACGCAGAAGTGGATGCATTAGCAAACTTAGTATCATCGACGGAAATAAAGGAATCTAAATCCGGGACGGCAGTACAACTGATGAGCTCAGTTCTGGATACGGATGGTTATTATGAGGTAAATTCGACTAGTCTGGTCTGGGACTGGAGAAATTAAATAATCAACTATCTCGAGCATGGGAAGTTTCCCGAAGACCCCAAAGCATCACGGGCGTTATGCGCCAAAGCTGAACGTTATAGCTTTAAGAGAGGCCAGTTGTATAGAAAATCCTTCTAAGGACCGTTAGCCCGATGCTTAGGAATGTCAAAATCCAATTATGTCATGAGAGAAGTACATGAAGGGATATACGGCAATCACTAGGGCGCAAATTCTTTGGTACTGAAGTTGGTACGGGTAGGATATCACTGACCTCGCATGGAACAACACGCCAAAGACTTTGTACGAAAATGTGATAAGTGCCAATGCTACGCATCATTAGTACACCAACCGGCAAAACCCTTACATTCGGTTCTGTCCTCATGGCAATTCATGAAATTGGGGATGGACACGTTGGACCACTGCCACCGGCTCCCGGAAAAGTAAGATTTCTTTTAATTTTGACTGACTATGTTTCTAATTGGGTGGAGACATGTCCTTATCAGAAGACCGAAGAACGCGAAGTGGTCGATTTCCTGTGGGAAAATATAATTTGCAGGTTTGGAATACCAAAAGAGATAGCATGCGACAATGGGCCACAGTTTATCAGTGCAAAAGTTACAAAATTCCTCGAAGATTTAAAGATAAAGAGGATCACATCTTCTCCTTATCATCCAAGCGCAAACGGTCAGGTAGAGTCAACGAACAAAGTGATTATTCAAAACCTCAAGAAAATGTTGGAAGCAGCAAAAGGCAAATGGCCCGAAGAATTACCCCAATTTTTATGGGCCTACAGAATAACGGCCAAATCAAGTATAGGATAAACTCCTTTTTCCCTTGTATACGACGTTGAAGCCCCGATCCCGGTGGAAGTAGGTGAACCCACTTTGAGATATTTTTGGGCAGACGAAGAATCGAACAATGAAGCGATTAAACTTGGAATTGCTCAGGGAACGCAGTGACTTGGCGCATGTATGAATGGTAGCTCAAAAGTAGAGAATAGACCGATATTATAATCGAAGAGCCAACTTCCGTTATTTCAAAGTAGGAGACTTGGTTCTGAGGAAAGTAACCCAAAATACCCGGGAGCTCAACGAAGGGAAGCTAGGTCCAACGTGGGAAGGTTCCTACCGGATTTCAGCTATTACTGGGAAAGGTTCATATGAGATGGAGAACTAGAATGGAGATAAGTTTCCGAACAACTGGAACGTGGCACACCTAAAAAGATATTATTGCTGATGAACATTATTCAAGCGGAAAGTATGTGTTGCACTCTTTTTCCCTTCGTTCAGTTTTTGTCCCAACTGGGTTTTTCTGGCAAGGTTTTTAATGAGGCATCAACAGAAAGCATACTACGAAGACAACAACAATAAGGCCTTTGATAGAAAGGCAAACAAGCAAGCTTACACCCGCTGACAGTTAGGTAATCTTTGGTTCGATAGCAAATTCCCACTAGGAAGTTAAGTTTGCTATCGAACAAATGTTACCCAACCGTTCACGAGCACAATTGCTAGAGGATTGTTAGATATTCCTTCACTCGGTAGCATAAATTCCTGAGGGGAAGTAAATTTGTGTTACCAAATTGAGGATTATCTACCAATTCATTAGTGGAATCTTCGAAGATACAAGACTTCCAGTATTCTAATTCACACTCTTCGCATTCGAACACTGTGGGGGAATGATATGAAGATACGACAACAACGACTACCACGTCAACCGGGGAACAAAAATTCGGAAACTAAACGCATCATCGGGACCGAGGACTATGCAACCAACCCCGTAGAAATAAGTTGTACAAGATAGCCACAAGTAATGGCAATTTCTTTTCAGCATAACAAATGCTTATGTATTTTTGAAAATAGAAGGAATAAAATGAAATCCTTTTGTGTTTTATCTTGTTTCTTGTCTGAAAAATGAATAAACTTTGTCATTTGCAAGTTAAACAAGTACTTCAAATGTTAGTGTCGTAATGAACATGAGACATCCTCTTCAAGATCACTGTAAATATAAGAGGTCCCTCTCTTATAAAAACTCTCACGTTAAAAGATTGGTTCCAGAAGAATCTATGCCTGGAATCAAAAATGGCTTCGGGGAAAAATACACCCGAAGCCACATATGAAAAGGACGCAAAAGATAAAGTTGCACAAATACTTATAGAAACCCTCACGAAAAAGGGATAATACTCGGAACCAAAGTGCTTCGAGGAAAACACATTCGAGACTACACATAGTAAAGCGTGAACAAGAAAACGTGCTCAAAACTCTCGAGCAAATGCAAAGACTAAAGACTTGCATGGATATTCAAACGAAAATAAGACTCAAACGATATTTGAGAAAAAAATATGTCTTTATTTACAAGAACGTGCCAAAACGGTAAAAGTTCATAATGGGAAAAAAAGAAGCTAAAATGCAGCACCTCCGGAACCAGGAGGAAGAGAAGTGTCCGCATTCCCGGGAGAAGTAGGTGGGTCCACTGATGGCTCGACGTTTTCTCTAGTTTGATCTTCAACATCATCACATTCCGATCCCTCTTCAGTTTTCGAAAACTCTGAACCGGAACCAGAAGAACCAGGGGCATCAGACTATGCCGGGAGTCCATTTTTAGTAGCTAACTCAAGCTCTCGGGCCTTAGCAATTTCGGCATCAAAGTCGATGATGCCAGCTTTTATCCTTATGCTGTACATGGCATAAGTTTTTTCAACGATGAGGAAATTCGCTCGGCGCTTAAGTTCTTTTTTAAGTTAGGTAACCTCAGCAACAAGGTTTTCTCAGACGAACCTAGCAGATTTAAGGCTGACGTCAAGGTTGCAGACAGTTGAACTAAAGAGCCTATTATGCTAGATAGTTCTCTTATACTTCTCTTCTAGCTGGGCGTGTTTCGCCCCCATAGCAAAAAGCTCTTCAAGTTTGGAGTTCAGGGCTGCATCTAAGTTAGTCACGTTTTCGGCAGTAGCAGTCTCGCGCTCGGTTGCAGCAAGAACGACATCCTGGACTTCAGCCCATTTGGCCTTAACTTCATCAAAACTAACCCTCAGCGGGCCAATTTCTTGGCTAAGAGTTACTACTTCTTGCTCGCTTTGCTGCAAACGAGCCTCCAAAATAACGGCCTAAGTAGCTTTGTTTTCCAGTTTCGAGAGGCGGAGAACAATTTGGTCTCGTTCCACCAAAAGCTGATTCCGTTCATAAGTAAATTCTTCCTTCTCATGAATCAAACTTTAAAGGCCCTCAGAAGCAATAAAGTTAACCTACAAAATAAGAAGAAATAAAACTTAGAATACATTCATACAAAAGTAGAAGAAGTAATGAAGGAAGAAAAGAACGTACCGCTGCGGCGTTATGCATGGCATTGTTCAATAAGCACTCTCCTGAGAGTGCCTGAATCTTTTCCCAACCTTTTTCTAAAGCCAAAGGCTTCAGATAATTAGCAAGGTCCTCCGGCTGGGATAGAAGTTGCATCCGGTAGAGACCGAAAGAGTAACGTTCCTCCTCCTTTGTGGATCTTCAGAAGGGGTGGCATAATTTTTCCCTAAATTCCCATGAGCTAGGGACTGTGGAAGAGAAACACCTTCTTTATGGTCAGATGTGGCCGATGGAGGTGATGTAGCAACTGTTGGTGAAAGCGTGGATGAAGATGGAAATGATGTAGTAATTCCTGGTGTTGGTGAAGGTGGAGATGAAACTGATGGAGTTGAAGAATAAGAAGCAGCTGCATCAAGTGCAGTGCTAGTTGTTGGATGCTCACCAACCAAAGACGGCATGAACCTGGTACTCAGCCCCGCAGCACCGGTTACAACAATTGGCGCCCAAAAATGGGAGTTGGCATTTTCTACCAAATCAGATTCTCCCCAAAGTGCCGGGACATCGTCTTCGATTGGTGTAACTATCTCAACAGGTTGAGCATCCTGTTGAGATGATGAGGATCGTCACTTTCTATGNTGGCATAATTTTCCCCCAAATTCCCATGAGCTGGGGACTGTGGAAGAGAAACACCTTCTTTATGGTCAGATGCGGCCGATGGAGGTGATGTAGCAACTGTTGGTGAAAGCGTGGATGAAGATGGAAGTGATGTAGTAATTGCTGGTGTTGGTGAAGGTGGAGATGAAACTGATGGAGTTGAAGAATAAGATGCAGCTGCATCAAGTGCAGTGCTAGTTGTTGGATGCTCGCCAACCAAAGACGGCATGAACCTGGTACTCAGCCCCGCAGCACCGGTTATAACAATTGGCGCCCGAAAATGGGAGTTGGCATTTTCTACCAAATCAGATTCTCCCCAAAGTGACGAGACATCGTCTTCGGTTGGTGTAACTATCTCAACAGGTTGAGCATCCTGTTGAGATGATGAGGATCGTCACTTTCTATGTAGAGAAGCTCCCTCATCAACAGCTTCATCATCATCATCATCAATCATCATGTTGTCTATGGCCGACCCAAAAAGAGGACCAGTCGTCATAGCCACCGGAGATGACTCGGGGGCATCAGTCCTTGCCCTCTTATTCTTTTCCCCGGCCGTACAAGAACATCTTCTCTTTGGTTGTTTATCCTCCGGCGGGGGACTCTATAAGGAAGTGTTTGCACCTGAAACATGCCCGGAGATATATGTTCGAGTAAGTGCTTCCTGAAGCAGCCTCGCTGCATCAGCATGATCAACCAAAACGTCCTCCTCGAGGACAGCAACAGAGCTTGCAGGTAGACCTAATTTCGTGAACAAGTTAGAAGGGTTCAACCAAGTTCTCCATATACAAAAAAATGAAAGCAAGGTAAGTTAAATTTACAATGATTTTTGGCCTTCCACCCGTATTTAAGGGCCAGTTCTTTCCACAAACAAGTTTCAGGCGTCGTGATGTCCAAGATCTTCTGAACCCACCGGTCCAAACCTTCCACCACCGGTGGGATCCATCGAGTTGCTGGAACATGCGAAGGGTGAAGAGTTGATACGATCATAAAAGAATAC
This sequence comes from Nicotiana otophora, assembly GCA_000715115.1. NCBI lineage: Eukaryota > Viridiplantae > Streptophyta > Magnoliopsida > Solanales > Solanaceae > Nicotiana > Nicotiana otophora. The sequence continues at coordinate 18,890 of AWOL01S0060589.1, forward strand.
CTAGTAAAAAGAAATACTAAACAAAGAGCTTACGAGTGCGGTTCCAAGCGGCCGGAAAGGATGTAGTCGTTGTTGGAATGATGTCATTGGTGGCGACTGCAACAAATCGTTCCATCCACCCATGGTCCTTGTCATCATCCATGCTAGACAGCAAAGCATAGTGGCCACGCTTGCAGAAGTTTATCATTCCCCTGCGGAAGATTTTGGGAGAATAGAGATTCATCATATGAGCTAAGGTTAGCTCCTCTCCGGTTTTCTGGCACAAGCGTCGAAGATAGGTGAATGTCCTCCATACTGAAGGACTTACCTGTGCCAAACACACTTGGTAGCGAAGGCAAAACTCCGCAATCATGAAATCAAGCTCTCCACTCAAAGAAAATGCACCCAAAGTAAAGGGATACGTATAAAAGTATGTAAAACCTTCCTTGGGAAGGGTCACTCGCTCCGATAGATCAGGAGCAATGATATCCAACTCATGGCAGCGGTAATCTTCCTTCACAACAGGAATACTCGAAGGATGAATGGAAGAAGGGTACCTACTAACAACCCATATACGAGGGTTAGCAGTAGGGAATTTCTCTTCAAGGTCCTTTGTGGTGCTGAGTTTTCTTGGGATGATGGAACCTACCATTAGAGGAACATAGTCCTCGGTTTTGTTCTTGTTCTTTGTAGAACCAGCACGCTTGGAGGAAGAATCCATTGAAAAAGAAGAAGGAAAAAGTTGTGTTTGAAGAGAATTAGAGAAAGGATGGAAAAAAAGATGCAAATCAGAAGCTCGAGAAATTATGAAACACAAAGGAAAAGAATGTGGCGGATAAGTAAAATTTTGGCGGCTAAATTCATGGCCATGATTACCTCGATAATCGGCAAAAGCTGTACCGAATCATGGGATAACACGTGTTCGGGGTATTAAATGCAGAGAGACATGCGTCTAATCAACTGTCAGGAACCTTCAGAGGGAGTTATAGTAATTCCCGCCAAAAAGGTATTTCCACCAACTTTCCGGTAACACAAAGTTATGTCACCGAAAAGCAGGGAGACTATCTGTATAGGGTAAAATATGATATG
>AWOL01S0060592.1:0-68577 GCA_000715115.1 Nicotiana otophora
ATCCATATCGTATGATGCATGACTGCCCAACTGATCAGTGGTAACTGCCCGACCGGCTGTAGCACGGTGGTAAATATATGACTACCCGACCGGCCGTAGCTCGATGGTAAATATGTAACTGCCCAACCGGCTATAGCTCGGTGGTAAATAAATATGCATAACTGCCCAATCAGTGGTAAATAATGATACATAGCTACCCAACAGGTGGTAACTACCCGACCGGCCGTAGCACGGTGGTAAATGCATGAAGATGCATGTACATGTATCACTATATTATAAACATTAACATCTTTATCATATACCTCAATAGGGACTTAGGAACATACTGAGACATGCTTGAATATCACTTTATAGGAATGAATAACGTAGATATCCTTAACTGTTAAGAGTAGAACCACTTATGAAATAGCATTACGTTTAGTCTCGTTACTTGGATCATGCCAAAAGAAAGAAGGATTAGTCTTAACATACCTGAGTCGATTCTCTTGACAATTCCTCTAACACACATCTTTTGCGACAAAACACGAAACAAGTCATATGAAAAGCTCGAAGCAATCACGCTGCTATGCAAAGAAAATCTTGGCCGAAACCTTTCCTTAAGAACTCATCAATAACGTTGCTATTTGGAAAATGAATTAACTTGCTATGAAATCTCGGTTTGAATTTTGGCTAAAGACATCACGTTGTAGTGTTTTCGTAGGAATGTGTAGGAAATTGGTAAGAATTCACGTTGCTAATATGTAAAACATCATATCTGATTGTAGTGTGTGTAAGGAATTGAAGGAATTTGATTGTAGTGTCTTGTGTTCAAGATATCAAAATGAAGTGTTATGTAATTACTTAGGTTATAAGACTTGTCCAAGTCTTGCCACCTAGACTAATGACTTAAGGGTCATTCATAGAATTAGAGGGGTGCTGCCCCGTGGGGGTGGGGGAAATTTAATCTTTATCCAACTTATTAGTTAATTAGGTAATGTCCCGTTACCCGGTAATTAATCAATTACCCGCATAATTAAGAATTATCTCAAATTACTTAAAATTATACTTATTTTTAATACACTTTATGCACCGTACTATTACAGTCATGTGGTACCCTGGCAAATAAATTTACACACTATTATTTCATTAAAATATCCATGTAAAAATACATATATTTTCTCAACTTCTAATTTTCCTAATCTCATATAAAGGGTACAAATTTTCGTATGCTTAATTCTTAAAATGGTAAAAAAAGATAACCTTCTTTTCTTGTGAAAAATAATAATTCATATCTTTACAATAAAGAAAATCTAATAAACTTTTCTCATATTATGTGTATAATTTAAAACATATTCGAAAGTAGTAATATTAATAATTATATAAAATCATATTTTTCAAACCATTTTTGTTTTTGTTTATAAAAATATTCCACTCAAAATACCATATCAAAGATATATAACAGTATCAATGTTGTTAAACTTACGGGGTCTTATAATAACATAGTCACAAATCCTCTATAACTACATGAATGGTCTTAATCCCTTCAAGCTCATATGTATTACTACGACTCATCCTAATATTAAAGTGCGGGATGTAACAATCTCGTCACATTCTCCATCTGAAAAAGAAACATTCGTCCTTGAACGGAAATAGAAATGTACCTGGACTGGTAAAAGGGGTTGGTATCTACTCCTCATATCGGACATGGATTCCCACGTAGCCTCCTCAATCAGCTGACCAGTCCAATGTACTTTCACATAAAGAAAAGTCTTGGATCTCAACTTTCGAACCTACCGGTCTACAATAGCCACCGGCTCTTCCTCGTAGGTCATATTCTCATCAAGATGCACCGTGCTAAAGTCCAAAACATATGACCTATCCTCATGGTTCTTGCGAAGCATAGAAAAGTGAAATACCAGATGAACCCTCGATAGGCTAGGAGGCAATGCAAGCCTATAAGAAGCCTATCTAGCTCTCTGAAAGATTTCAAACGAGCCAATAAACCTCGGTCTCAACTTTCCATTCTTCACAAATCACATCACGTCCTTCATAGGAAACATTCAAAGAAGAACGTTATCACGTTCCATATAAGCCATATCTCGAAACTTCCGGTCCACGTAACACTTTTGCTGGGACTAGGCTATACGTTATCGGGAATAAGCTATACGAAGTCAATCCTGAATCACCATAACCTTTTCCAAAGCATCACAGACCATATCTCTGCCCAACAATTAGCCTCACCGAGCTCAAACCAACAAACCGGAGAACGACATTGCCTCCCCATATAAGGCCTCGTACGGAGCCATCTGGATGTAGTATGGATAACTATTTTTNCCAAAACAACTCCTCCTCCTTTTTCAGGAAACGTCATCATGCTTTTGACACCCAAGCATTATCGAGAACAAGCAAACAATCACATTTTGAGAAAAAGCATCTAATTACCCACTCTATATCATTGACTAATTTCCCCCACCCACTCAGATCTTATATATATATATACATATATATATATATATATATATGGATGTATAACAGAGAGATACACATAAATTATAGGAAAAATTGTCAAATATGTCCTTATACTATTGAAAAAGGTCTAATATTACTTTCCGTTATACTATTAGTCCAAATATACCCCTAACATTATACTATCGGTCCAAATATATCCCTAACATTATAAAAGTAGTACAAATCTACTCTTTCTCCGTTAACTGCTTTCCCTATGACCACATTTTATTATTACCTCACCATTTCACCCCGTTTGCAGCTATCAAGTTCAATGATTTTGAAGTTCTATCAATATTTTGAAGACTTCACAGCCTCAACTTCCTCTTGCTTTTCAAAATACGTATTGCTTCTCAGGCTGACCTTGAAATTATACGTACCTTTACTTCACCTTATAATTTTGTGTTTCATTTTGCATTTCATTGTGTTGCCGTTGAATTTGTAAGACCTATTAAGGAAAATTTTAATAGCACTTTTATATTAACATAAAACGTAAAGATAGAAAAAAAGGCAGCCTTCTAGAAATGTGGTTGGAGAGAAAGAAACAAAAAATATAACTCTCATGCCTAGGTTGTTTTTCTTTCTCACCATGGAATTCAATTTTGAAATCTTAAACTAGTTTGCACTTAGTTTTTTATATAAAACAAAATGTATTTTCGTTCGTACAAGCATAGATTGTGAATAGGAAAATCAAAATTTTCTCGGTTCACATTGTTTCATATTATCTTTAGTTGTTGCATTTCTTTTAGTATAGTTTGTTTGTATATCTATAATCTGTGATTTTTTTTTCAAATGAAAGGGGAATAAATGTTGTGGGGAAGGGATGAAAATGGGTGTAGAATGGTGAGGTGTCAATGAATGTGATCATAGGGAGACAGTTAACGGAGGAATGGTAGGTTTGTACCACTTTTATGACGTCAGGAGTGTATTTAGACCGATAGTATGATGTTATGAATATATTTGGACTGATAGCATAACGGAGGATAATATTAGATATTTTTCAATAGTATAAGGACATATTTGACCATTTTCCCTAAATTATACTTATATCGACCCGTGCAATGCTATAGTTCACGCGTTTAGTATTCTGCCTTCATAATATGTTCGTAAGGATAACATTCAAAGGAATTGAAGGAGACTGGCACAATTAAGCAGTAAACATCTGGTTTAATTTGAGGCAAAATGAAGAACTTTAATAGGAGTTAACATGCCGTGAATTATCTTGAAAGAAAAAATATATTTTTAGTAGTTGCTTTAGATTTAATATGGTATTGATAACAATAGTTATGAAGATACACCCATTATATGTGTGTGTGAAAATATTAGGATAATTTGACAAAGGACTTCAATTATATTGCATGTGGGCAGCTGCTTGCCGTATACCTGAAACAGATGGAATTGTGAATTTGTGATTCCTCAATTTAAACTCTAACAACTTTAAGGGAATAGCAAAGTACAATACCATTATTATTGTTTGGTCCTCATGTGCGCTACATGAATTTTTGTAAAAGGCAGAAACACATAAAAGGTATCAATTTGTTCATACTTTATGAAAAATTGTAATACTTGCCAACTGCTAGCTCACTGTGTCAGTAAGGAATAACACCCTATAGGAAAAGCTTCTTGGTTTCTTGGTTTATGTATACTCTCTTTATATTTCGCAACCTTAGTCAACAACTTAATTCAGCGCATATGATATACATTGGCATCTAATTTTCAAGTACAATAAACTTCTTGTCACCTATTTGTTTCTCAAGTTGCCAGTAAGTATTAGTGCATGTTATTAAAAAGGCCGATCGATACTCTAGGCAGGTATATGTATGTATATATATATATATATATATATATATATATATCAAGGCTGCTAAACTTACAGGGTATAACATGGTCTCTTTGATGAGCCATATGGCCAATATAATGCTTGCAGCGTCCACATTGAAATTGTATTCCGATAATCTTGGCGCTTACCTGCTCCTGAGAGACCTGTCAAACCTGCTATTTCTCATCAGGTCCTGGCTACTCGGTCCTCAGTCACTTCTATTCTCGTTCCTTATTGGGTGATGCCTGGATTCATTTCCCCTTTGATCCGTGTTGTATGGCTGGTATCAATCTCGGACCAGCCTTGGCTCCTGATCAATGGCTCTCTTAGATCTATCATCGGTTCTGATGGGGTAAACATATCCATAAGGGGCCCGAGTTGGTTGTCTTCGACCCTGATCTTCGATTGGTATCTGTTGTGGATGTCGACCCAGGTTACCACTAGGTACTGCACCAAATTTTGTTTTAGCTGATGAGAGGCCATGGAACTTCGGGGGTTGAGCCCCTGAGTGAATTCTTGAATAGCCCAATCGTCCGCAACTGGTGGCAGATCCATCTGGAATCTTGACACGAATTCCCTGAGCATCTCGTTATCCCTTTGTTTGACCTTGAAAATATCTGACTTTATGGTCTTGACCTTGATGGCTCCGGCATGGGCCTTCACGAAAGCATCTGCAAGCATAAAAAATGAGTCAATAGAATTCAGAGGCAAGTTGTGATACCATATCATTGCCCCTTTAGATAAAGTTTCCCCAAACCTTTTCAGCAACACCGACTCGATTTTGTCATCTTCCAAGTTGTTTTCTTTGATCGCACATGTATAGGAGGTTACATGCTCATTTGGATTCGTGGTTCCACTATACTTGGGAATGTCGGGCATTCGAAACCTCTTCGGGATCGGCCTCGGTGCCGCGCTTAGGGGGAAAGGCTTCTGCATAAACCTTTTGGAGTCCGGTACCTTCAATATCGGAGGTGATCCCGGGATCTGATCGACCCTGGAGTTGTATGTTTCCACCTTCTTGTCGTTGGCCTCAATCGTTTTCTCGCTTGAATCCACCCATTTCGTTAATGCTTTGAGCATCTTCATCACCTCAGAAGTTTCTCCGGGCTTGACTTCACCCGGTTCCACGACAACTTGTTCATCTCTCCGAGTATTTTCCCGGGATTGTTCGGGCTCGACCCTATTAGGGGTTTGGCTTTGGTTCTGCAGTTGTGTTATTGCCGCTTGTTGAGCCTGTAATATTTCAAAAATAAATCGTAGGCTCACCCCATCACCTTCACCTCCGTGTGCTTCTCGAGCCGTTGGCTGGGGTCCCCAGCGAATACTATTTTCGGGATCAGTTGGCAAATTGATGTTGATGTCCACCTGCGAGTTAGCATAGACCAGTTCGGCAGCTGGGACACCATTAGGATCGACATGAGGCATATCATTACTAGGAACCACATTATTATTCTCGCCGTGATGGCTTGACTCAGCGTCAGCGTTCAAGTGAGCAAACTGAGAGTTTGACACCCTTAGGCTAACCTGGAATTAAAAGTTCAAAGAACAATCATAAAATAGGGTGTGTTATGGATATTCGTATCAAATCAACACTATTATACTTAGCCCCACGGTGGATCCAAACTATTTACCCAAACAATGAGTAATAATTTGTATGCAATATAAAGGATACGTGGTTTAACTCAATATGAATAATTAAGAACAACTAGTGAATGAATTAAAGACAAAATAAATGATCAAACCAATCGCAATGTAATGACCAAGCCTGATCTTCGATTGAACAGTGGAATTCGTCTTCGATTAGACCCTCGATACAAGCTCGGTCGCGAGTGAAGAAAAAGATCAAATGAATAATGCCTTGAACAATAGCAAGAAGACAAAAGTAAACTTTTATAGCTTTGATTTGTGTGTCCCAATGTGTCAGAATAAAGAAAACCTTCCCATTTGTATAGTATGAGAATTTCAGTCCTAGTACAAGTCTAAGAAAGGTAGAAATCTTCTTTTTACGATAAATGTTGATCTACAGTTGATACTGAATGTGATTCGCGCCATAATATCTGGTTGAACGAGAATATTACGGCTCTCTGCTCATCATGCATAATCGTTCATCGCGTCCCCCAAGGTCCAGAAGCTATATGTTACACCATTTGCGTCCCAAGGTAATGTAATGAATATGAAATTTGTTAATCATGATTTAAATTAGTTTAAAGTCATGATATGACTATATATGATGTTTGGATATAATATATAAAGTTTGGGAAAAATCGGATTTAAGTTGCGAAAGAACCGACTAAGGATTTGCCTTGTAATAGAGCTTTTTGAGAAATACCTTTCATGTGTTATATGGGGTCTTTTAGGGACATATTATATACCAAATAGAAGGTCTACGAGTCTCGTTTCCAACGCATTAAACCGTTTATTTATACGACATCGGAGTAGAGAGATATCCACATTTTTGTGAGCCTGCGCAAGCAGTTCGGTTGGGACCCACTTGAGATGACCTCCGACCTTACGTTTTTTTAAAGGTGTTTCAGACTCATTGTGGGTCAATTTTCACCCGATTTTCATCTAACAACTCTCCAAAAACCTCCCTAACATATCCCAAGTTCTCAAGAACCAAACTCAAGGGAAATCAACTCAAATCATCATCAAACATGTTAAGGACTACAAGGGAATGCTTCTATGATGTTGTGGTGTGATTGAGGGCCATTGTGAGCTAAGTTGAGACAAGGTTTCGAGTTTTAGCTGCTTTCCAAGGTATGTATAACATCTTCTTGAATGTGCCTAAGGTTAATCTTGTGTTGGTTGTGTTGTTTGAGTGAGAAACCATAAGATAGCACTTGAAATAACATGGGATGTAGTTGTCTTTGGTTGGACTGTTTTGTGGCTAAATAGATGGTTTGTGGTAGCAGAAAATTGTAAGAAATAATTTGATAATGTTGTGTTTATTTTTTTTAAGCTTTTCTAGGCGTTAATTAAGTTTATTGAAGAAGAAAAGATTAAAAATAAGTGATTGCCGATAAACATTAAGGTACTAGACGTATGGGGCTGTTTTGGAAGGCATTTTGTGGATGTTTTGAACTAGAAATAATATAGTACATATAAGTATAATGTTCTGAAGGTTATAAACTAATTTATGAAATAAGATTTGGATTCAATTTATATCTTGTTGTGAATAAAAATGTGCTTGCCGCTCAATGTGGTTGTTAAGATAATCGGAAAAACTCATATTGGATTATATTGTTGTTGTTGCTATTGTTGGTTATAGTTGTTGTTGGGCTGTTGATGAGACTTAGTAGTCTTTGGGATGTGTTAAAAATAGGGGAGTTGCTGTCCGATTTTTCTTAAGCCATACGACTAGCCAAATACGATGCTATGACATTATATGTTAACGACAATATTATTTCACTTGTTGTAGATGAAAGAAGTTGTGTTGATCTTGGTTGAGTAATAAGATAGAGATCATACTTGTATGCTAAGGCTATCCCTTCTTTCTTTTTGGCATGATCCAAATGATACAAACGAAACGAGCAAAATACGCAACTTTCATAAATGACTCTATTCATACAAACACTAGGGGTGTCTATATTCTTGATTCTCTATGTGAATTATTATTATATCCTTTATTCATGGGTCTCAGAAAAAGACGTATTTGATAAAGTTTGTCCTAAAGGCATATTGGTTTTATGATATTCGAGAAATCTTATTAACGTATTTCGTATGCAATTCTTGCATTTATACATGTACATTGACCCATGACTAGAAGGCGTTATATACACGTATATTATATGTATATGAGATATGGGAAAAGGTTACGGCGTTATATACACACCATCACCTGATTAGCTGGTATACGTTGATGATTTCGCCCACAGTGGCTAGGATGATATGATGGGATGCCCTCAGAGGCTTGATGATGTTATGTACGCATATGCCAATGCATGCTATGACATTTATACGCACATGCATGACATTATAAATTTTTCATGATTCACAGAGCTATTCAGAATTACAGGTTGAGTTCTTTACTCCATGTTTCTTTCATGTCTTTTATATACTACTTTCATGCCTTATATACTCGGTACTTTATTTGTACTGACGTCCTTTCTTTCCTGGGGACGTTGCGTTTCATGCCCGCAGGTCCCAATACACAGGTTGAGAGTTCTCCTAGTAGGCTATCAGCTCAGCAAAAGGTGTTTGTGCACTCCACTTGCTTCGGGGTTGCCTATTTGGTCAGTATGATTTGAATATGTATTATTTGGTATAACGGGGCTCTGTCCCGACCTTTATAATATTTATGTACTCTTAGAGGCTTGTGGACAGATGTCATGTATACGGATACTGGTATGGCCTTATAGTCCAGTACGTAATATTTATAAGTCGGTATATCAAGTTGGGTCACCCTATATTGAGTATTTCCTCATGTTTTGTTCTACTTATCTCATGACACCCTCTCCGGCTCAATTACCTATGATACTATGATACGAAAGATACATTACGTTGGTACTCGGTTGAGTAAGGTAATAGGTGCTCGTCGCGGCCCATCAGTTTGGGTTGTGACAGAAGTGGTATCAGAGCAGTTCCGTCCTAGGGAGTCTACAAGCCGTGTCTTGTAGAGTCTTGTTTATGGGTGTGTTGTGCACCACACTTATAAGCAGGAGGTTACAAGGCATTTAGGACTGTCACTCTTTCTTCTTACTCTAAATTGTGTGGTAGAGCTCAGTTGTAAGAAATTCAAACTCATAAATTCTATTTTATTCGTTATACAATGATATCTACATCCAAAAAGACAGCTGGTAAGAGATTGAATGTGGCTGTGGAAGAGGTGAGTCAGAGAAACTCGATTTTGCGTCATGCTTATGATGTGTAAATGTGAGGTCTTCAGCAGATCATGCGTGTACAAAAAAATGTGTAAGCTTCTTAATAAGGAGACTTAAGGCAAAAATATCCATCCACCCATATGGTGAAAAGCAATGAGACAATCAGAAGGTAGATACAGGTTTCAACAATGTAAAAGAAGCAAGATGAAAAAGGATACGGGGTACCCAGTTAGTGAAGATTATCTGTATTTACAATTGAGGCAGAGAAATATAAACATTCTTAATTACTTTCAACAGTAACAGAGATATATACAATTGGTCACACCTATCTCAATTATGTCCTATGGGAGCTACATATATAATTTAAGAGAAGGATGGGATATCAGGATACGACTGGGGTTAAAGTAACCCAAAATGGTGGATGGATTGTTTGCGTTAGTTGACATTTCCGAAGGATATTGCAAATGTGCTAATAAATCTCCTTGTGAGACACCTAGATGGTGCACTCTAAAATAGTACAGCTAGATATGAGTACTACAAAGATAGGCACTGGAAGCCTGGAAGGGATAAATATTATCTTAGTATGGCTCCCGTCCCTAGTAGAGAGAGAATGTTAGGCGAGCCGAAGAGCCAGTAGATGGAGCAAGGGGAGCTAAAAGCAAAAGAATGTCCTGTTGAAATTTTCAGAATAAAGTGATAGATAGAAATGTTAGTAGGGAAATATGAAGAGAGTTAATGAAGTATTATGAGTAATGTGTGATAAATGGATGATAGCGATAAATCAAAATATGAAAGGACTATAGATTCTATAGTCAAGTGAATGAAAAGAAAAGAAGTTACAGGCCTTGAGACAATAAAAGAGTATAAGTCATAAAGTCATGTCCCCATTTCGAGAAATGAGTTGGTGACTCATACGTGATTACCAGAAGGAAAAGTTAGACCCCGGAGTAATAGAAATTAGTATGGGCTAGTGAATAAGATAAACTGAACATGAATTCGGGACCAAAGGATTTGATAATAGTTGACATCGTGAGAATTTCAGAGATCGCATTTTGGCGATAATTGAATGGAAAACAGAAGAATAACCTTTAAATATCATTCAGGAAGACGCTTCCCTAAAACAAGCATTGTGAGTAGAGTTAAGCTTAAGGGATTAAGTGTGCCAGTTACACTAGGTGTCACCTTTGTATGCAAGAAATTAAATTATCCCTGGTACAGAAGGGTTGCCGCAAGGCAAGTAGGAGTCCGTGAAGATGTAATATAAAGAGGTGAAACATTTATAGGTAAATCTTCATAGCAACAAATATTAGTACTCCCCTAAAGGGGGAAGATGGTGTGATATGGTATTAAGTTGGAATTATGTGGTTAAGGTAACTATGGAATAGTAAAGGAAGAATGTGATAGAAAGGCGAAAGGAAAGAGATTACATTTATTCAGATCCTAAGGATATGATACGACTCCAGAACATTATGTAAGTGTGACGATGGAAGATGCATTAATGGTTCCATCACTAGATGTTATTGATAAATAAATGCAAATGAACATTGGATACGTACGGAGCTAATGTGTGGGGTAAGTTAAGACAAAAGATATAACCTAAGAGAGATTACGCAGAATATAGATATGAGAATGGACTAGCGTGTAGTTAGTAGTTGATTCAAGAAGAGCCTAGCCATGGCTAGACAAGAGGATACAGACAAATCAACAGGTTATGCAAGATAAACATAGCGAAACCCAACATAGGGAATTCGGTCTTGCAAATATGATGACATTGTAATCCTTGAAAAATATTCAGATAGGAGTTGGGGTTGTTAAAGGTACCGCATAAATGTTACGAAAATAAAAAAAAAATGGTGCCACTGAGAAGACAGTCAAAATTCTTTTAGTTCAGATAAACCTTACGAGCACAAGGGCACGGAGGTAAGTAATTAAGGATAATTATAGGTGAGTAAGAATGTCAAAACATTATTTTGGGTATACGATGTAATAAACTCGCAACTTTACATGAGTCAAAGGGTCTCTCTTAAGTACTACAAAGAAAGACTACCTGAGGGAATAAGGAAGAAGGCTTCAACTTAAACATAGTGACATAAGAAAGAAATGGTCTTGTAACAACAGTCTCACAACAACATTGTATGCATTCCATAAGAAAGTGGCACCTATCATGGCTAATGAACGGGAAGAAAAAAAAATCAAAAAATGATGTTTGAGATCATATGAGTTACAGGAAATTCCAGTATTTGTAGGCAATGAGATAATCCATGTATTCATGGAACAAGTGGTAGAACGACCATGAAAAGTAATCGCTTATGTTTAAAGACAACTAAGAAAACACGAGAAGAATTATCCGACCCACGATTTAGAGTTAGCCACGGTGATTCATGCACTAAATATGTAGAGGCACTAGTTGTATGGTATTTATGTTGATATCTATACGGATCATAAGAGCCTTCAATATATCTTCAATCAAAAGGAATTGAATTTACGCCAAAGGCGATGGTTGGAGCTACTAAAAGACTATGATGTTGATATTTTATACCATCCAGGAAAGGTGAATGTAGTAGCTGACTCCCTCAACCGTAGATCTATGGGTAGCCTGTCATATTTACAGCTAGAGAAGTGTGGGATAGCCCATGAGATTCATCAACTATTCAGGACAAGGCAATATCCTTGGAGTTCGATTACTGGACTCAGGTGATACGGGAGTTACTATTCAGGACAAGGCAACATCCTCTTTATAACTAAAGTGAATGAACTCCAGTATGAGGATCTTGTGCTAACTCATTACAGAGATACATCCCCTCAAAATGAGAATACACCATTTGAGATTACAGGAGATGGAGTCCTCAGATATCGAGGTTGATTATGTATTCCTAATGTGGTAGGGTTGCACCAGCAGGTTATGGGAAAAGCTCACTATTCTCGTTATTTTATTCATCCAGGATCGACGAAGATGTATCATGATATCATGGGAATATATCGACGGGACGGAATGAAAAGGATATAGCAGAGTTTGTTGCTCAGTGCCCTAATTATCAGCAGGTTAAGATTGAGTATCAGAAATCCGGTGGATTATTATAGGCTATAGAGATTTTGACTTGGAAATGGGAAGTGATTAATATGGATTTCATCATAGGATTACCTCGTAAACGTAAGTTCAATTCTATTTGGGTTATTGTCGATAGACTTACAAAATAAGCCTATTTTCTGTCTGTCATGACTACTTATTCAACAGAGGATTATGCAAGCCTTTACATTAGGGAGATAACACGACTTCATGGTGTCCCTATATCTATTATCTCAAATAGAGGTACTTAGTTTACAGCTAATGTTTGGAGGTCCTTCCAAAAAGGATTGGGGACTTAGGTAGGTCTTAGTACAACATTTCATCCCCAGACATACGGTCATGCTGAACGTACTATTCATACACTGGAGGATATGCTACGGGCTTGTGTGATGGACTTCAGGGGTAACTGGGATGATCATCTTTCACTTATTGAGTTCACATATAATAATAGTTATCATTCCAGCATTCAGATGGCTCTATACGAAGCTCTTTATGGATAAAAGTGTAGGTCTCCTATAGGATGGTTCGAGATTGGGGAAACTAAGTTAGTAGGAACAAAGTTGGTACAATAGGTAGTTGAGAAGATTAAGCTTATACGGGAAAGGTTGTTAGCAGCTCAGAGTCGTCAGAAGTCCTATGCCGATAATCGACGACGATACTTGGAGTTTCAGGTAGATGACTGGGTATTCCTAACGATATCATCGATGTAAGGCGTTATGAGATTCGGTAAGGAAGGAAAGCTTAGCCCTCGGTACATTGGACCTTATAAGATTATACGCAGAGTAGGCCAAGTAGCATATGAGTTAGACTTACCTTCCAAATTGGAGTCTGTACATCCAGTATTTCATGTGTCTATGATCCGTAGGTGTATTGGAGATCCCTCTAAAGTCATTCCAGTTGACGATGTTCAGGTTACAAAGCAACTATCATATGAGTAAGCTCCCATTTCTATACTAGATAGACAAGTTCAGAGATCAAGAACTAAGGATGTAGCTTCGGTTAAATTACTTTGGATTAATAATAATATGGAAGAGATGACTCGGGAAGCTGAAGAAGAAGTGAAGACTAGGTATCCTCACTTGTTTCCACTTCCGGAGGATCAGACTGAGACATCACAGCCTTTAGGTACGTATATGGTACTTGATTCTTATGTTAGTTATTGTTATTGGTCGTGTGAGGCCATTGGTGTTATTGATGACTGTGGCCCAGTGTGACTTTGTATTGTTGGGTTTTCTGTATGACAAGTTGGTAGTAGTACCGTAACAGAGGAGACTCCGCCAAATTGTTTATAGATTTTTGGGAGTTTAACATTCGAGGACGAATATTTCTAAGGGGGGAAGATTGTTACACCCTGTGCGTCCCAAGGTGATGTAATGAATATGCGACTTGTTAATCATGATTTAAATTAGTTTAAAGTCATGATATGACTATATATGACGTTTGGATATAATATATAAAGTTTGAAAAAAATCGGATTTAAGTTGCGGAAAAACCGACTAAGGATTTGCCTTGTAACAGATCTTTTTGAAAAATAAATTTTGTGTGCTATATGGGGTCTTTTAGGGACATATTATATAAAAAATGGAAGGTCCACAAGTCTCGTTTCGCATTAAACCGTCTATTGATACGACGTCGGAGTAGAGAGATATCTATATTTTCGTGAGCCTGCACAAGCAGTTTGGTTGGGACCCACTTGAGACGACCTCCGACCTTACGTTTTTTAAAAGGTGTTTCAGACTCATTGCGGGTCAATTTTCACCCAATTTTCATCTAACAACTCTCCAAAAACCTCCCTAACATATCCCAAGTTCTCAAGAACCAAACTCAAGGGAAATCAACTCAAATTATCATCAAACATGTTAAGGACTACAAGAGAATGCTTCTATGATGTTGTGGTGTGATTGAGGGCCATTGTGAGCTAAGTTGAGACAGGGTTTCGAGTTGTAACTGCTTTCCAAGGTATGTATAACATCTTCTTGATTGTGCCTAAGGTTAATCTTGTGTTGGTTGTGTTATTTGAGTGAGAAACCATAAGATAGCACTTGAAAGAATATGGGATGTAGTTGTCTTTGGTTGGACTGTTTTGTGGCTAAATAGATGGTTTGTGGTGGCAGAAAATTGTAAGAAATAATTTGATAATGTTGTGTCTGCTGTTGTTAAGCTTTTCTAGGTGTTAATTAAGTTTATTGAAGAAGAAAAGATTAAAAATAAGTGATTGACGATAAAAATTAAGGTACTAGACGTATGAGGCTGTTTTGGAGGGCATTTTGTGGATGTTTTGAACTAGAAATAATATAGTACATATAAGTATGATGTTCTGAAGGTTATAAACTAATTTATGGAATAAGATTTGGATTCAATTTATATCTTGTTGTGAGTAAAAATGTGCTTGCCGCTCAATTTGGTTATTAAGATAATCGAAGAAACTCATATTGGATTATTTAGTTGTTGTTGCTATTGTTGGTTGTAGTTGTTGTTGGGCTGTTGATGAGCCTTAGTGGTCTTTGGGATGTATTAAAAATAGGGGAGTTGCTGTCCGATTTTTCTTAAGCCATACGACTAGCCAAATACGATGTTATGACATTATATGTTAACGACAATATCATTTCACTTGTTGTAGATGAAAGAAGTTGTGTTGAGCTTGGTTGAGTAATAAGATAGAGATCATACTGGTATGCTAAGGCTATCCCTTCTTTCTTTTTGGCATGATCTAAATGATACAAACGAAACGAGCAAAATACTCAACTTTCATAAATGACTCTATTCATAAAAATACTAGGGGTGTCTATATTCTTGATTCCCTATGTGAATTATTATTATATCCTTTATTCATGGGTCTCAGAAAAAGACGTATTTGATAAAGTTTGTCCGAAAGGCATATTGATTTTATGATATTCGAGAAATCTTATTAACGTATTTCGTATGCATTTCATGCATTTATACATGTACATTGACCCATGACCAGAAGGCGTTATATACACGTATATTATATGTATATGGGATATGAGAAAAGGTTACGACGTTATATATGCACCATCACCTGATCAACTGGTATACGTTGATGATTTCGCCTACAGTGGCTAGGATGATATGATGAGATGCCCTCAGAGGCTTGATGATATTATTTACGCATATACCGATGCATGGTATGATATTTATACGCACATGCATGACATTATAAATTTTTCATGATTCACAGAGCTATCCAGAATTACAGGTTGAGTTCTTTACTCCATGTTTCTTTCATGTCTTTTATATACTACTTTCATGCCTTATATACTCTATACTTTATTTGTACTGACGTTCCTTTTGCCTGGGGACGTTACGTTTCATGCCCGCGGGTCCCGATAGACAGGTTGAGAGTTCTCCTAGTAGGCTTTTAGCTCAACAGAAGGTGTTTGTGTACTCCACTTACTCCGGGGTTGCCTATTTGGTCAGTATGATTTGAATATGTATTATTTGGTATGACGGGGCTCTGTCCCGACCTTTATGATATTTATGTACTCTTAGAGGCTTGTGGACAGATGTCATGTATACGGATACTGGTATGGCCTTATAGGCCAGTACGTAATATTTATAAGTCAGTATATCAAGTTGGGTAACCCTATATTGAGTATTTCCTCATGTTTTGTTCTACTTATCTCATGACACCCTCTCCGGCTCAATTACCTATGATACTATGATACGAAAGATACGTTACGTTGGTACTCGGTTGAGTAAGGTAATGGGTGCTCGTCGCGCCCCATCGGTTTGGGTCGTGACACTATACTTGGCTCGGGTCCGTCATTTCACCATGTCCGACCTCATCTACATCGTTCGTTCCTTCCGGGTTTCGATACAAGGGGATACTGGGCCTCGATTATAATCACTTTGAGCCGTGATTCCCCTTTGTTCCTTCGTCGGAGAATCGAAAAAAACTTTGCCCCGAGTTTATCCGTACACCATGTATATAGGAAAAAATCCTTATAATGATGTCACCAGCGTCAAACAACTTTTTGGACAGATAGTCCATATGTTTGTTTTCTTTTGTGGGCCCTTTTCCAGAATATCATTATTTTATTGAAACTACATCTTGTTTTATTATTTTAAAAAATCTAAAACAAACCGCTAATTTAGCTATTAAACTTTACTAAAACAAAATCAAGAAAATCTAAACAGCCATACAAGGGAAGGGAAGGTAGGTCCAAAACAGAGAAACAGAGAGAAGAGAAAGAGAAGCAAAAAATGGGATTTGAGGGGAAAAAAAGAGAAGAAGAAGAAGGTGTAGTAATGGCTAATGATTTCTTTTGGTCATACACAGATGAACCTCACGCTTCTCGTAGAAGACAAATCCTCTCTCAGTACCCTCAAATCAAACAGCTTTTTGGCCCTGACCCTTTTGCTTTCCTCAAGGTATATTCCCCTTTTCATAAATATACAAACTTTTATTCCCTTCTTATGTATTTTTCCAAATAATGCTGATATGAATTTGTTGTATTAATGATTTTGCTTAATGGGTCATATTTGGATCTGGATTATAAACATGGGTTCCAAAAGTTTGAATCTTTTTAATCATTTTTTTTAATTTTTTATTTTTATATATAGGCTTGCTCTGTTTATAATACATTGTGTTTTCATGAATCTGTTGGATTTGGCATTGTAATATGTTTCTATATATTGGATTCCTTTCAGAATTTTATTGATTAAATATGCATCATTTAACTGTGAAATTGGTAGCATTTCAATCTTTCAACTTTGCTGTAAAAGTGATTAAAAATCCTTTCTTTTTTTCACTTCTTTGAAAAAGGTAAAATCTTTTGCCTTTTTTCAGTCATTTTAGAGGGTAGGGAAAAGCTTGCATTTAGATTCATGTGGTTTGGCACTTGCATAATGTTATGTTCCATGGACTTGTGGTGTCATTTTCATTGTTCTCAACAAGTTAGTTGTTAGGTTATTCATGTATTTATTCACACTGTAGATGCAATTTGATAATGAAAACAATGAACTTAACAGTGAAAGAATGCATCAAAGGGAGTGGCCTGTGGACTTACTTGTAGGAGAGGAACTCTTTCTCCCCCTTCTTATATAAAAATAAGAGTTTAGCTCTCTTTGGACTGCTTTCAAAGGATATAAGGGGGAAGAGTCCTGCTTCCTTTAGTTTTTGTTTTCACTCTTGTTCAACCCCTTACCCGACAGAGCAAGATTAGAGCGCCAGCTCGGGGCGGATGGCTTTCTTTTCGGCAAAAGAATCACCTCCTTCCACGACAGAGCTGCTGGAACCTTTGGATTTTCGAAGGATGAATCCAGTGGTTCCCGTAGCTCTGCTGTGTAAGGTGGAGGTTTCTTTTTTTCCTTTTTTTTTTTTTTTTTATAAAATTGCAAATGTTCAGCCAAACACCCTGACCCAGTGCTCCAAGCTTGCTCTATCCAGTAAGGGGTTGAGTGAGGAGTTAGTATTGATTCACGCAAAGATGCCCCTTTGAAGCTGGAGTAAGGAATTGTCCACCTCATCACCCCTGTAAGTGGGTGAAAACCATGTAGACAAGGGTTCAAATCCTAGCAGAGACAAGAGACGCTAGCTGATTTGTTCCTATCTAACTAAGATTGGTGTGAAAAGTTACTCGATAGTCGATACCAACCAGTTGTACCCTTTTCCGTTATAACTAGTAAAGAAAGGTGCATGAAAACGCAAATTACTTCTGAATAAATTCAGAAATTATATATAAGAACCATAGCATTTCGCGATTCATTGGTAAATCATTTTTGATTTTCTATTAACCAATTATGTGGAAGTATTAACATGGTTAAAAACTGGTTGAAGTCTAGACGCGGCATGTTACTTGTATTGGTGGGAGGTAACAAGTACTCGGTGGAATACCCGAGGTGCGTCAATTTGGCCTCGCTGTGAATAGTTACCCAATACCTGTGTTGCTAGGTGGTATCCGGTGAAATAGTCGAGGCGCGTGCAATTTTGGTTATTATGAAAAAAAGGATAACTGCGAGAGAACACACGAGACTTCTCCTACTCTCATGTCAAACTGATTCCAAGATTTTTAAGGCTGAGAGAAAACTAATCAGGATTTTCTTGACTTCCTTTTCAGGAACTCGGCCTTAAAACACAAACTATGTATCGAGAACACTCTTACCAATTTTGTGCCTCTTCATGGCATTCAGATTGGATAGAAGCATCTTATCTTATAAATTTTCTGTTGCAATGCTATGATTTATCGCTGATGTCTTCCGTGAACTGCTTAACTTATGGTGACAACAAAACCTCCTGCGCGAAATGCTTTGGTTTATTGTCTTGTTAATCTTTCTCTACAGTATTATGGCATTAAGCCTTCCAAATAGATTCTTTATAAGTTGCAATCTTTTCTTATCAATATCTACAGAAACCTAAAATGTTAGCAAGCTTTAAGGCATATGATTTTTCATGACTAATTAGATTTTACCATCCACCAAAATTTTCTTTTTTTGT
The DNA here is from genome assembly GCA_000715115.1 of Nicotiana otophora. Classification (NCBI taxonomy): domain Eukaryota; kingdom Viridiplantae; phylum Streptophyta; class Magnoliopsida; order Solanales; family Solanaceae; genus Nicotiana; species Nicotiana otophora. The sequence goes on from AWOL01S0060592.1 coordinate 18,648, forward strand.
TTTGTTTATTGATCTCCAAATATGCATTGCAGATATCAATGGTTGTTTTGCTTCAGCTTTGGACCGCTACCTTCCTCCGTGATGCAAGTTGGCTGAAGATATTGATAGTTGCCTACTTTTTCGGCTCTTTCCTTAACCACAATCTCTTCTTGGCCATTCACGAGCTTAGTCACAACCTCGCTTTCTCTACTCCAGTTTACAACCGTTGGCTTGGGATATTCGCCAACCTTCCCATTGGTGTTCCCATGTCCGTTACCTTCCAAAAGTATCACCTCGAGCACCACCGCTTCCAAGGAGTCGATGGAATCGATATGGATATCCCGAGTCTTGCTGAAGCCCATGTTGTCAAAAACGTCATAGCGAAATCAATATGGGTGATTCTCCAACTCTTCTTTTATGCTCTTAGGCCTCTTTTTCTCAAACCTAAACCACCCGGTATGTGGGAGTTCACCAATTTGATTATCCAACTATCCCTCGATGGAGTTATGGTATACTTCTGGGGTTGGAAATCTTTGGCTTATTTGATCCTGTCGACTTTTGTGGGGGGTGGAATGCACCCAATGGCCGGTCATTTCATCTCCGAGCATTATGTTTTCAAGCCCGAGCAAGAGACGTACTCCTACTACGGTCCACTTAATCTTATGACATGGAGCGTAGGTTACCACAATGAGCACCATGATTTCCCGAGGATTTCTGGAAGCAAGCTCTTCAAGGTGAAGGAGATTGCACCGGAATACTACGAAAACTTAGAATCTTACAAATCTTGGAGCCAGGTTATCTACATGTATATAATGGACCGGACGGTTGGGCCTTTTAGCAGAATGAAGAGGAAGTTGTCGACAAAGATGGACAGGAAATCTGAATAGGTACTATGCTAGTGTTCTGTTTCTTTTTCCACTTCTTTCCTGTGTTGGTATGGATATTTCCTATCCATTCTTTGATTCTTAATTATTTTGTTTGTAACATTATTATAGCAATCCTGCATCATATGCACAGTAGATGTAGTCTATGTACTATATTCATTTTTATAGAATTTTTGTGACACTAACACTTAATTTTCTGTTGATGATATGTGTTAAGCTTAAAAAAATGAGTAAAGACTCATATAGCCGACCCTAACTTGTTTGGGACTGAGGCATTGTTGTTAGAAAATGGTGGGTTGCCTATTGCCAGATTACCTCCTTCTTAAGAAGCAGATTTATCTCAAGATATTATTTTACCTAAAAGAATCAAGTTAATCTTTTCATAAATGTCAAAGTGAGATATTGTATCGTGTCTATGCAGCGATTTTTCTAATTTCATAAGTTAGGGGTAAGGTTTGCGTGCACATTACCCACCCCAGATTCCACTTCTGGAATTTCACTTGGTTTGTTGTTATTGTTGTTGTTGTCGTCGTCTATGCAGCGATTAAACAAAAAGTCTCAATTGTGAATCATAAATCTTTGGAGCATTAGTTTGCTTTAGAATGTTTGGATTTGGTATTTCTTTTCCTATTTTGGGATATGAAGTTCTTCAAGTGAAATAATGAAAAAATTAAACTGAGACATTTGGAGCTAAGAAAAGATTAGATGAAAGATTTACCTTTATTTCAAAATATTTGAAAAATAAAAATTTACAGCTTCAATTAGAAATAGAGAGAGCCAACATCTTAGCAAGAAAGTCTTTTTATGTTTCTGAATTCATTGATGAGTTTCAAATCAGTTACTTGCTGAAAACAATTGCATGATTTATGGTAAAAGCTTGACTTATGGTGTCTTAATATGAAAGCAAGTATGGTTTGTAGTCTTTTCTGTAAAAATAAAATTTGAACAAAAACACCCTTAGAATTCGAAAAAATTCCAGCATAATATGTTTGAGTTTGAAGTTTTTACATATGAAATTCCAGCATAATGTGCTTGAATTTTATAATATGATGGAGTTCCAATATAATATGCTGAAAGTTTATACGCAGGAGCTCCATAATCCAGCATGTTATGCTAGAACTTTCCGTGTTTCAGTTAGGGTATTTTTGTCTAGATTTTATCTCTGTATAAAATAGTGATTATTTTTCGATGACTTTACAAATGCTGACTATTTTTCAATTACCAATCCGAAAAGTGGCTAGTCCGTGCTATTTTGCACCAAAATGAAAGGAAAACTCAAAATACAACTACATGTTTGTTCTTTCGTTAGATTAAGTGGCTCAATTTTTCTTTTCCTATTTTCCTTTAGTTTAATTATTCGATATCTGAAACTCTATTGATCGACTAATCGAATTTGTACCGTGTAAAGCCTATTAAAAGAGAAACAAATTAAATTTGTAATGTGTTAAAGCATAGTAAGAGAGAAACTGCTTCCAAGGTCACATTTTCAATTCAAAATCTCGTTAGGAATTTATTAAATGTTTGATAGTGTAGGAACTGTTTACAGGAATTATCCGAAAATAGCTGGCACGGATTCTCATGATTAGATTATGTGAAACAAGTGCTCTATTACACTTAAAGGAGTGGTCGGCTTATACAGGGATAAGTTATGCTGGGATAAGTTATTCTGATATTGTTATTTATCCACTGTTTGGTATGTTGTATTAAAAATAACAATTGCATAATTTCTAAGAAGAAGGTATAAGTTATCCTGGCACTAATTATCCCACCCTTTACAAGGTATAATTTATCTCGGTACTAATTTTAATCCCGGAATAGCTTATACTAAGTTTGCTAACCAAATAAAGTATTAAGGTGGTATTAAATTTTTGTACCAGCACTATACCTTCTTATACCTCGTACCAAACGACCCCTAAGAGTTTAAGCTGTATACATTGTAAATAATATTTACTATTCGGTCACCCAAAAGATATTTACGGATAAATGTTTTTGAAATATGAGATTTGTAATCTTGAAAATGACAAAATATGTTACTTACTGCAACAAGTAAAAATAATTTAGTAATACTAAAATTTGAATATATAAAATTGTATGAAAAATACTATAAAATAACAATTCTTCTGGTGTTAAGATGATAAATAAAATTTGAATATATAAAATTGTATGAAAAATACTATAAAATAACAATTCTTCTGGTGTTAAGATGATAAATAAAATTTGAATATATAAAATTGTATGAAAAATACTATAAAATAACAATTCTTCTGGTGTTAAGATGATAAATAAAATTTGAATATATAAAATTGTATGAAAAATACTATAAAATAACAATTCTTCTGGTGTTAAGATGATAAATAAAATTTGAATATATAAAATTGTATGAAAAATACTATAAAATAACAATTCTTCTGGTGTTAAGATGATAAATAAAATTTGAATATATAAAATTGTATGAAAAATACTATAAAATAACAATTCTTCTGGTGTTAAGATGATAAATAAAATTTGAATATATAAAATTGTATGAAAAATACTATAAAATAACAATTCTTCTGGTGTTAAGATGATAAATAAAATTTGAATATATAAAATTGTATGAAAAATACTATAAAATAACAATTCTTCTGGTGTTAAGATGATAAATAAAATTTGAATATATAAAATTGTATGAAAAATACTATAAAATAACAATTCTTCTGGTGTTAAGATGATAAATAAAATTTGAATATATAAAATTGTATGAAAAATACTATAAAATAACAATTCTTCTGGTGTTAAGATGATAAAAAGATACATTTAAAATATTAATTAAAGTTCACGTAATTTGAATCTTGAATTTATTAAATATGAATTGACAACTCAATTAAAGAAATAAATGACATGATATAATTGCTTTTATTGCACTGATTTTATAAGTTAATGTTATTCCATTTTTAGACTCTTTAAATACATCACCTAAAAAGGACCAACCACCTGGCCAAACACAATTGCATCATCTTTATCATCATACATCTTTATTAATAGAATCAAATATTTTTATCCTTTTCTGCAAAAGTAGAAAAACTCCAAACCAATAAACAAACTTCTTCGTATATAAATTCCTAAATCAAGAACTCAAGAGAAAATCAAAGGGAAGGGAAAAAAATGGAACCATCAAATAATGAGATTTTAGATGCTCCACTTCATGAAGTTGGCTTTAAGATCTCAGAAATCTCCTCTCAAAAAATCACAGGCCATTTTTCGGTAACCGAAAAATGCTGCAACCCATTCAAGGTGTTGCACGGTGGAGTTTCAGCATTAATTGCTGAAGCTTTGGCGAGTATGGGCGCCCACACGGCGTCCGGATTTCAAAGAGTAGCTGGAGTTCACCTAAGTATTCACCATCTCAAGAGTGCTCATCTAGGTGAATTTGTTTATGCTGAAGCTACACCTCTTAATATTGGAAAATCTATTCATGTCTGGGAAGTGAAATTATGGAAAAGTGATAATTTTTCAAAATTGGGAGAAGATAGAATATTAATTTCATCATCTAGGGTTACTATCAAGACTAACATGGCTGTACCAGAAAATGTCAAAGATGTTGCTCTGAATCTCAAGAAATATGCCAGGTTATGATTAGGTCTCGGGGCAGAACAAAACAGAGGCGGATCTAAGATTTAAGATTTAAATTTGATGAAATTAAGTTTAAAAATTTTTAGTAAGAATTTGTCTTACTTTTGATATTGTGAATTTAAATTTTGAAATTTATTGATTTTTTGTTTTTGTTTTTATTAGTTGTATGTCTTTTCCTTTTCCCTTTGTCTTCCTCAATTCGATACCATTAGTGTTAGTTTATTGTCCCTTTATTCTTAAATTGCTATTACGACCGTTTTATTGTTATGTTGGATTCAGTCATCGTTTTATTTTGTTGTTGTTAATATTTATTGCCATTACTTCTTTTTATCTTTTCTTTAGCCGAGGATCTTTCGGAAACAATATTTCTGTCCCCAAAGGTAGGGGTAAGGATGTGTACATCTCACCCTCCCTAAACTCCACTTGTAAGAATTCACTGGGTTTATTGTTATTGTTGTTGTTGTATGTCTCTTTCTTTTAATTTATGTAGCATAATTTGACTAAGTACATTAGTTTATGAAAGAATAAAAAAACTTTTAAAACTTGTGGTTTAATTTCAGACATATCATAATATTTGTGTAGCTATAAAATTTTCAAAACTTGTAATTTAACAAACATGTCAAATATTTGTACGGCTATAAAACTTTGTTCTTAAAGAGTAAAATAAAAAGTTAAGTTAAATTATTTTCAACTTTAGAAATCTGATTTGTTTTAACAGATTAAATAGTACGATTTCTAACGAAGAGCGTCGTATATGAGTAAAGTCGAGTTCAATGAGCACTCTAATTTCCGGGTGAGGCAAACGAAGCAAGGATGTGACTGCAAGGAATCGGAATCAGAACCCGGAGCCTCTCGTATCAGGACCCGAACAAAAAACCTGCCCTCGGAGCCATCGATACCATGTTCCCCGGGTCCGGTTCGAGTCCCAAGACCTCAGAGAGTATTACCAAACGGTCGCACACGATTAAAAAAGGGCCGTGATATCCGTGCCCAACCGGATATCATGGCGTAAATCTCGGCATGTATCGGCGAAAAATCAGTGACTAACAAAAGAAAGTTTTTTACCTTTCTTAGAATTGTATCTAGAGTAAAACTCCTCTACTATATAAAGGGAAAGCTAATTATTCATTAGACACACTATAACATACAGACCTAGGCAATATACTTATGTTCTCTCTGTTTCTAAAAGTTATTTAAAGTTCTTATTTTTGTTCATAAGGGCAAGCTCGGAACCGAAGGCAGGTACCTTGGTAAGTCTTTAACCGAGCTCGGACTCAATATCATCATTGGTTTGGCTATTTACTATATCTTTTATTTGCTTTACCTAACGTCAATAATCATTTGTATTGAATTACTCCACATATCCTTAAAATCGTGTATAAATTCAATTGTTATCCATTTTTAAGGGTAAACAGTTTGGCGCCCGCCGTTGGACTAAGGATAATAGTGGTAATTTGATACCAATTTCCTTAACGCACGCTATTTTATGCTTGTCCTTTGAGATTTTAATTTCAGGTCAACTTAAGAATATCAAACTCTCGGTCTGCCCACCGTTGATGTTGAGTCTGGCCATCATGGCGAAAATAACAATATAGTGCCCAACAACGAGGAGCCTCATGTTGACCCCAACGGAGTCCCGGTTGATGACCCAATCAATGCCAACTCACATGTGGCCATTGATAAGTGGGAATTTGACTACTTATTAGCGCATTTTAGCTTTCGTTTTAGTCCAAAAGCGTTTAATTGTGTTCCCGAAAACTGATAAAATGTGCTTAATTGCAGGAATATTGGAAGATGAACTCCCGAGATGAAATCCAACTCAAGAAGAAGTAATCTGAACTCAAGGACAAAAAAGGCACAAAAGCTCATAAGTGCGGACCGCAGAATATCATCTGTGGCCACGGGATGTGAAGGAAAATCCATCAGAGACTGGTGCAAAGTGTGATCCGCACATGAATTATGCGGCCGCAGAAGCTGAGTCATGAGAAACATTCAGAGAACCTGCATTTCAAGTCCATCTAAAGTGCGGACCGCACAATTATTGTGCGGCCACAGAAGAAGAGCTATGCGGCCGTAGATACAATTGTGCGGACCCCAAAGGAGCAAGGTGCAGTCGCAGTTACAATTCTGTGGACCGCAGAAGGAGTGCATTGTGGCCGCGGTTCAGAATTATGCGGACGCAATTTTCCAATTCTGTCAAGCTGAAGAAAAGTGCGAACCGCACATGGAATTGTGCGGCCGCAGAACCTCTGAAAGGGCATTTTTGTCCGAAATTTTTAGCCCTGTATAAATAGATAAGTTTCACATTTTTAGGTAAACTTTTGACATCAGCTGCTACAGTAGCCATTTCTTTTTTCTCTTTTTAGTAGTTTTTAATATTTTGAGCTATTTGAACATGGATTTTATCATTTTAATTAGCAATATGAGTCTAATTATCATTTCTTCTTCTTTTTCTTCCATGTCAAGCATGAGTAGCTAGATTTTCACTAGGGTTGTGACCCAATCCTGGTGTGTAAACTTAATGGGTGTTTAATTTAATGCTTGTTTATGGCTGAGTGTTTATTATTTAGCTTTGTTCTTGCTTTTATTTGTGGAATTAATGGTTGCAAATATTTTTTCAATGCTTATTTGACGTGGTCTCTACTTGAGAAAGAGAGACTTAGTCTAGGAAACCTTGGCTAATAAGAAATTGGGTCAATCGAGAGATTGACAGCCCCAATTAAAGGGTTGAACCTTGAGATACCAACAACCCGACTTGAGCGTTTTATCAACCGTTGTGTTCAATACCCATTTGGACTTGAGAAATCTAAATTGGGAAAAATTACTCTTTGACCGAGAGGTATTGAGTGGGTAATTGAGTGTTGATAGCTATAATGCATCCCGACCAATAAAATAAGCTTTAAAGTTTATATCCCATTAGGCAAACAACTAGGTGAAGGTGATAGCCCTAGGCCTTTTTGTAACATTTGACAAATAACAAAAATAATTTCCTAGTTTTATTTCTTAAATTGCAATCGTAGTTTAATTTAGACTTTAAAACAACCCAATTTTGTGGAAGTGCAAATTTAGATAAACAAACTCACATGCTACGATATATACTACTAACTCCCAGACATATAGCTCCATGCGGAATTCGACCTTGACTCTTGTTGGGTATTATTATTGCATCGGCCATTTTCATAACCTCGAGTTGAGGTGTGAACTTGGACGAGATTAATTTTTGGCATCGTTGCCGGGGAGCTAAAAAACGGTGTTAGCTATATGTTTAGGTGTGTTTTGGGGATATCTTCTTTTTTTTCCTTTTTACTAACGTGTTGAGAAATTATAGGTGCAATCATGGCAAACAATGAGCTCGGAAACTTACCTTTGGGGGATGTGGACATTGAGGACGATCAAATGGATGAGGTCCCCCTTGAACCTCAAGCCAATAGACGAGGCCGATCGCCTCATGACAATGTGCTCGTTCTACCTCCACCTCCACCACGAGCGATTCCACACCGGATATTCCCGAATGAAGGGTATGCAAGTGTTATAGTCCCTATCCGTATTAGGATGGACAACTTCCAAATAACCAACGTGATGCTCACTTTGCTCGAGCAACGAGGGTTCTTCACCGATGCACCGGGTCAAAATGCATATAAACACTTGAAGGGGTTCGTAGATACGTGTTGGGGGAGTAAACAAACTAATATCTCTGAGGATGCTTTGAGGCTAAGGCTTTTTTCCTTCTCTCTACGGGGGAAAGCTTTAGATTGGTTGGAACGTTTTCCAAATCATTCCATTCATACTTGGGATGAACTAGCGGAGAAATTTATTTCTAAGTACTTCTCTCCCGTGCACATGGCTATTCTTCGGGATGAAATTCTAGCTTTCAAGCAAGAGCCCAATGAACCGCTACACGAGATATGGGAAAGGTATAGAACAATGGTGAAAGAGTGCCCTAACAACGATATGACGGAGAACATGATTCAACAAACTTTCTATCGGGGGATCAATACCAACAACCAATGTATAGTGAATCAACTTGCCGGTGGGAACTTCATGACTACGCCTTATGCAGAAGCATGTGATATCTTGGATGAGATGGCAGATACTTCTTCGGCGTGGCAATCTCGGGCAAATTTTCCACATGGTGATCCCAATGTGATTCATCTTCACAAAGAATTACATGACCATGGGCAAGCCATAGCAGAGTTGACTACCACCATGAACTAATTGGAAAGGGCTCAATTTCAACAAATGCAAAACCCGAGGCAGGTCAATGCAATGAAGAGAGCAAATACGATGGTGAACAAGCGAAGAACAAGAAGTCCACGAGTGCACCAAAGAGTGGACAATTTTGTGCAAGATTATAGTGGATTAGATCAAGATAGTTCTTATAATGACCAAGAGGAAGAGGTACAATATGTGAAAAACTTTCAAGGGAAAAGAAACAACTTCCAAGGCCCTAGTCAACAATAATAGAGACCTTCAAATAATCAAGGCAATTGAAATTCTAACAACCAAGGTAATTGTAATAGTGGAAACAATCAAGGCAATTGGAGTGGAAGTAATAATCAAGGAAATTGGCATAACAACAATAACCAAGGAAGTTGGGGAGGCAGCAATCAAGGCAAGTGGAATAACAATCAAGGAAATCGAGGGTCGGGTATTCAAAGGCCCCCGATGTATCAACAACCGAGCAACCTACCTCCTTATCCTTCCCATGTTCCTAGTTCGTCCAATAATGAAATGGGTCATATTGAGAACATGTTCAAACAAATGATGGAGAAGAATGTTGATTCTGATGCCCAACTTGCTTCACACAACACATCGATCCGCAATCTAGAGGTGTAAATGGGTCAAATCTCTCAAGCTTTAAATTCTCATCCTAATGGGTCACTACCAAGTGACACGGTGGTGATACAGGTCATGCCATTGACGTTACTAAAAGGATTGGAAGAAGTGGGAATGCACCCACCTCAAGTCAAAGGAAAATTATGGATGATGAGCAAGTGGTAGAAGAAGAGGAGATACCGAGCAATGTTGTATAAGCAAATGATGAAGTGCGGATTGATATAGATGACACGGTGGAAAAGACTCAAGAGGAAGTGAACCCATCTAGGGAGCATGTAATTGACATACCAGAACCGGTAGTGCAAAAGGCTTAGGCACCATTGCCTAAACCACCTCCTCCATATCCTCAAAGGCTCGCCAAGCAAAATGGCGAGAATCAATTTAAAAAGCTCATTGATATAATGAAGAGTCTCTCGATAAATGTGCCATTAGTTGAAGCCTTGGAGCAAATGCCCGGATACGCAAAGTTTATGAAGGATTTGGTGACAAAGAAACGGTCGATGAATTGAAACTATCAAAGTCATTCACCAAGTGAGTTCAATTGTGCATTCGATGTCTCCTAAGTAGGAAGATCCCAATTCTTTCACAATTCCTTGTACTATTGGAAGTGTCGAGTTTGCAAAAGCTCTTTGTGATCTTGGAGCGAGTATCAATTTGATGCCCTACTCGATATTTAAGACCTTGGGAATTGGGAAACTAAGACCCATATCTATGAGATTACAAATGCCGATCGTACAATGAAGAGACTATTGGGGGTGATTGAAGATGTATTGGTTCAAGTTGACAAGTTTATTCTCCCGGCGGATTTTGTTATTCTTGATTGTGGAATGGACTATGAGGTACCGATTATTCTTGGTAGAACTTTCCTTGCTACGGGGAAGGCTCTTGTTGATGTGGAAGCCGGAGAACTCACTTTCCGGGTGGGTGATGAAAAGGTGATGTTCCACGTGTGCAAATCTATGAGGCAACCGAATAGAAATGAAGTGTGTTCTTTCGTGGACTTGGTGACCGATGTGATTATTGATGATACAAGTGCCACGATTAATGTGGGTGATATATTGGAGGCCGTATTGCTCAATTTTTATGATGAAGAGATGGATGGCTTCATGGAATAGGTTAATTCTTTGCAAGGAATGGGGTCATACAACTATGCACCCGGAAACTATCCTTGGATCTTGAGAATGGAAAAACTCCTCCTACAAAGCCTTCAATTGAAGAGCCTCCGATCTTGGAGTTGAAGCCATTGCCTCCACATCTAAGGTATGAATTCCTTGGCCTTTGTTCTACTTTATCAGTTATTCTTTCCTCTTGCTTGACTAACGTGCAGGTTGACTCTACATTGGATGTGCTTCACAAGAGGAAGAAAGCAATTGGGTGGACGTTGGCAGATATTCGGGGAATAAGTCCCGTATTTTGCATGCATAAGATTAACTTGGAAGAAGATGCCAAACCCTCCATTGAACATAAAAGGAGACTTAATGAAGCCATGCAAGACGTGGTCAAAAAGGAGATTATCAAATGGTTGGATGCGGGGGTGGTCTACCCTACTTACGACAGTTCGTGGACTTCTCCGGTACAATGTGTCCCGAAAAAGGGGGGCATAACAATGGTCACCAATGATAAGAACGAGTTGATTTTCACAAGAACGGTGACGGGGTGGAGAGTGTGTATGGATTATCGGAAGCTAAACAAAGTCACAAGGAAAGACCATTTTCCACTTCCCTTCCTTGACCAAATGCTTGATAGGTTGGCCGGTCGTGCTTTATATTGCTTTCTAGATGGATATTCGGGCTACAACAAAATCCGTTTAGCCCCGGAAGATCAAGATAAGACAACTTTCACTTGTCCCTATGGCACTTTCTCTTTCAAGCGGATGCTATTTGGCTTATGTAATCCACCGACGACTTTTCAACGGTATATGATGGCGATCTTTACGGATATGGTAGAAGGCTACCTTGAAGTCTTCATGGATGATTTCTCGGTAGTCAGGGATTCCTTTGATGATTGCTTGGCTAATTTGGATAAGGTATTAACAATGTGTGAAGAAACAAACTTGGGTTGAATTGGGAGAAATGCCACTTCATGGTCGATGAGGGAATTGTCCTTGGCCACAAGATTTCAAAGAATGGCATTGAGGTCGACAAGGCAAAGATAGAGGTGATTTATAAACTTTCACCTCCAACATCAGTGAAAGGGGTGAGAAGTTTCTTGGGTCACGCGGGGTTCTACCGGCACTTCATAAAGGATTTTTCCAAAGTGGTGAACCCCTTCTGCAAGATTTTAGAGAAATATGGTACATTTCACTTCAATGATGATTGCATGAGAGCTTTTGAATTGCTAAAGTTCAAGTTGACAACTGTTCCTATTATCACCGCTCTTAATTGGAGTATTTCTCTTGAGCTCATGTGCGATGCTAGTGATGGAGCGGTTGGAGCAGTTTTGGGGAAACGTATCAACAAGATTTTTCATCCGGTCTACTATGCTAGTAAGACCATGAATAATGCCCAAGCCAATTACACTGTTACAGAAAAAGAGCTCCTTGCCATTGTGTTTGCTATTGAGAAATTCCGCCTGTACTTGATGGGTGCGAAGGTTGTTGTTCATACGAATCATGCGGAACTTCGCTATCTTATGAGCAAGAAAGATTCAAAAGCTAGGTTGATGAGATGGGTGCTATTGTTGCAAGAGTTTGATATTGACATCCAAGATCGAAAAGAGAGTGAAATTTAAGTGCGGACCACTTGTCTCGTTTGGAGAAGGAGGGGAGGCCGCATGATGGCCTTGAAATTAATGACTCCTTCCCAAATGAGCAACTATTGGCTATTTCAATGAAGGAGGTTCCATAATTAGCATATCTAGAAAACTTCCTTGTGTGTGGAATCATCCCGGATGAGTTATCTTCAAATCAAAGGAAGAAGCTTAAACAAGATTGTCAAGATTATTATTGGGATGAACCATACCTTTTCCGTATTTGCACGGATGGGGTAATTACAATATGTGTACCGGACGAAAAGCAAAATATTATTCTTGAGGCTTGCCATTCTTCGCCTTATGGTGGTCACTATGACGGAGCACGAACGACTGCCAAAGTGCTAAGTTGTGGTTTCTATTGGCCTACTCTTTACAAAGATCCAATTAATATGGTGAAGCGATGTGATGAATGCCAACGGGCCGGTGGAATCTCGAAGAAGAATTTAATGCCTCTCACTACCATTTTGGAGATTGATATCTTTGATGTGTGGGGTATTGACTTCATGGGTCCTTTTGCAAGTTCTTGTGGAAACACCTACATCTTGGTCGCGGTTGATTATGTGTCTAAATAGGTGGAGGCTATTTCTTTACCCAACAACGAAGCGATGAGTGTGGTTGCATTCTTGAATAAGAATATTTTCATAAGATTTTGTACTCTGCGGGCTATCATAAGTGATGGTAGGTCGCATTTTTGTAACAAGGCTTTTGACACTTTGCTTGGCAAGTATGGTGTCACTCATAAAGTTACAACTCCCTATCATCCACAAGCTAGCAGCCAAGTGGAAGTCTCCAACCGAGAGATAAAGAGTATCTTGTCCAAAACAGTGAATGCTAACAAGACGGATTGGTCAAAGAAGCTTGATGATGCACTATGGGCTTATCAGACTGCTTTCAAAACTCCCATTGAGATGTCTCTATACCGTTTGGTGTTTGGAAAAGCTTGTCATCTTCCGGTAGAACTTGAGCACAAAGCCATGTGGGATTTAAAGAAGTTGAATCTTGATTGGGATGCAACCGCTAACTTGAGGGTTACACATTTAAATGAATTGGATGAGTTTCGGTACCATGCATATGCAAGTTCGTCCTTGTAAAAAGAGAATATGAAGTACCTTCATGACAGATACATCCAAAATAAAGAGTTCAAGGTGGGTGATCTTGTGTTGTTGCTCAACTCACGATTGAAGATGTTTCCCGGAAAGTTGAAATCTAAATGGAGTGGTCCCTTTGAAATTGTGGATGTGACACCTTTTGGTGCATTGGACTTGAAGAACAAAAATGAGGAGGTATTCCGAGTCAATGGTCACCGGGTGAAGCATTATTTAGGATAAGTTGATGATGGCCACGTGGTGGCAGTTATTCATTTGAAGTGATGGTAATCTGCGTCGTGTCGCGACGTTAAATCAAGCGCTTCTTGGGAGGCAACCCATGTTTCTTTTTCTTTTTATTTTTCATTTCTTCTTTTATAGATAAGTGTTGTTTCTGTGCCAACTAGATTTGAAGTCTGCTGCAGGAATGAGTGTGCTTTACAGAAAATGTGCTCAGAAAAAATGGCTAAGTGTGGAAATAGTGCGGACCGCACAATTGTGGGTGCTACAGCAGAAAGGAACTGCAGCCGCACAATTACAGTTCGGACCAAACAAATTGAAATGGGAAATTGCATATTCTCTGATGTTTGGTCTGTCAGAGAAATGGCCAAAGTGTGGCCACACACTAAATTCTGTGGTCCGCACCAAAAATCTGCGGTCGCACCACAAATTCCGCGGATCGCAGATCAACAAGGCATTTGAGCCTTCAAGTAACAGAGTGCGGACTACAGAAGAAATTCTGCGACCGCACTCAACTCGTGTCCATGCAGTCTGATCGTTAAGTACAAATAGTGACCTTAGGATCCACTGTACATTCTTTTCCTTCTCTGAGCATTCAAAACTCTAAAATAGTGAAATCACTTGTTCAATCATCTGCCACACTAAATCCACATCTGTGTTCATTAATGTTTCACTACATCATATTAGGTATGCTTCAATTACACATAGAATTTCTCAATTTCTTTTTAGTTTAATTCATAATTTTTTAGGTAGTTTAGGCCATTTGTTAATAGATTTCAATTTTACTACCATGTGGGGTTTAATTTGTAATGGGTCAATTGCTAATTGCTTTATGGGGATTGGGTCAATTAATTTGCATGATTACTTGCTAATACCATGTTGAATTTGTGAAAAAGTTGAAAACCCTAGAAGTCTGATCGATTTAGGTATGAAATCTACGACCGCACAAGAAATTGTGCGGCCCGCAGAAGCGTGAGATTTAGGGTCTTTGGTTAAGTAAATACTAATGCAGCACTTGAAATTATGGGATGTACAATGTGCGGCCGCAATGATAATTGTGCGGACCACACTTCAAATCTGCGATCGCACACAAAATTATGTGGACAACAGTTCCATTTCTACGGCCGCAAGTTCAAATTGTGCAGTCCGCACAACCCAGTCTGGGGCCGCACTTGCAATTGTGCGGACCGCACATCCCCACCCTGCACTGATGTTCTACAATGTATGATATTGTTTGTGTACATTTGAATTACAATTGATTTTTATTGTTGCTTGTTACAAAAAATGGTTAGATTTCGTGGCCGAGGTGATACTTCAAAGGGGAGGGGTAAACCTTCCAGATGTCGAGGCAAAAGCACTTTACCCCTGACCCTCCAAAAGATAATCACCAAGAAAGCTACAGCAGGATGAGAAAAAAATCCAAAGCCTTCCGAATCTAGTTCATATGCCCCATCTCGGGAAGTATCGGAGGGTGACTCGGTGCAAGAGTAGCCTGCTGTCAAATCACAGCCATAGAAACCATAGGGGAGGTATCAACTCTGGGACGAACCTTCCTCCTCACATAGCACCTCCGAGGGTTCAGAGAGTGCCAATCAAGCTTCAAGGCCCTCTTCTACACCTATCCTTGAGGCACCAGCAACCACTATTGATAATTGTCCGGATGATGGCCGAGGGTGTGATACTACAGTTGCCGGCCTTGAAAGGTCGAAGAAGAAAGAGGTCTGGCAGCACCGTTTTGTAAGTCTAGCTGCCTTCACCAGCTTTCGTGGGTGGTGGCCGGTGAGATCGCTCACTCTTGAGCGACAATTCCAGCTTAAAGATCTTGACAAGTATAATCCAGCCGTGTTGAGACAGTTCCGAGAGAGGAAGTGGTGGATGTGGTTTACCTAGACAGTTGTGGACGCCAAGGAGTATTTGGTCCATGAGTTCTATGCCAATGTGGAACACATCAAGAAAGGGACCAAAGTGACAACAGTGAGAAATTTGAAGGTGATATTTGACCAACACACACTAAACTCCTATTTGGGGTTTGAGGATGTGGTGCCGGCACAGTACTTGGAGAAGCTGGCGTTGGGTGATGCAGCTCGCCCATGGCTAGATGAACTTCTTGCAGCCCCGGGGCCACTACCACCATGGATCACTACAGGGGTTCCGAAACACCCTAAATTTCGAGGCGAAGGGATGGCAGACCTTCGTATGTAGCAGACTAGACTCGTGCCAGAATGAAACCAACCTACATATTCCACTGGCAGTTCTAGTCACCTCTATTATGGCCTGGTACCCGATCAATGTAGGTGTCGTGATGTCGACCATCATGTCAGTGGTCGCCAGGCAAGATGATACCTCCTACATGTATCCCAACACCATTACTGAGTACGTTACAGATGCACGGGTAGAGCCCAGAGATTATGACACGAAGGTTCGGGCGAAGAAGCCCTTCTCTTGGTATTCTCTTATGGATGCACACAACCCAAATAGAAAGGGTCAGCCGATTACCACCGTAGGCCAGTCTAATGAGCCATCGATGGTAGGTACAGAGACAACTGATATGCCATCCACTTTAGCAGAGCCTTCTACCAGTGCAACTGCCATGCCTCCACCTTCAGCCTCAGTGCCTCCCACCTCGTCTTTGAAGTTGGTGCCTATGCCATCTACTCCACTCTCTGCGCTGCGAGTCTCCCAGATACTGGCGAACAACTGGATGCAGACAGCTACTATAAAGTTGACTGACATATCCAGTCATGTTGCAGCAAAGTCATCCTTTCCAGCACCCCAAATTCCCCCTCCCCCCCACAATTGATGAAATTTTGAAGAAGCTCCTGGAAAATCAAAACACGATCCACCACTTTAGTACAATATGAGGCATTGATCGAAGAGTTGGGCAAAGAGGTAAAGAAAATGAGAAAGCAGCAGGCATCTAAGAAGTCAGTGGATGAGCTTCGAAGCCAGGTTACAAAAGTTGTAGTAGCCGGAGACATTCAATTTGATATGTTGATAGACCCGCACCACCCAGGCCCAGCTCCTACAGTACCTACAACACCATCTGGCTAGTCTGAGGAGCCAGACACTGCTGCTGATACTACTGAGGCAGTCCGTCAGATGTTAACCAACCCAGCCACTCTCGGACTTGAGGATGATGAGATCTAATTGGATGAGGCTGAGGTCGGTGCCAATGTTGGGGACACAGAGATGGCCACAGAGCCATATGAAATTTTCTTCACTCTCACCCTTCTCTTACTTTTAGTTTCTTAACCAGTGGGGACAATGCTTAGTTTTGTTCCGGGGGAGGGGGGGGTTGGAGTTCGTTGACACATTCTGATGATTATGTATTTTTATAACTATGAGACATTTGGCCTGTAATTAACTTATTACTATTTTGTCCTCTTTCTCATTATGTATATATTCCCTCTTATATCTCATTATGTATATTCGTTTAGCTTTTCAATAGTCTTTTGTTTTATAGCTGTTTTATCTTTATGTTTGTCTTCTTTTTGAATTAGTAGTTTCTTTTTAATTTAATAGCTTCTTTTATATCTTAGCGGATAATAAATATTTGATTTTCTTAATGTCATGGTTCTTTCCAAAGGTGGTTTCTGTGTGAACCGGGTGGCTCTTCTGGCGTGACAACCTCTGGATTGAGTCTGTTTTTGGTGTTTAGGTAATAATAGTAGTAGTAATGAATAAAAAGACCTAATTGAGTCATACTCAAAGAGTCAAACATGCTTCATTTGGTACCAACACACTTAACTGCATGCCTATGGTTAAAAACAAGGATTTTGGAAAGAAATAGCTCTAGTTAGTGGCCTTGTGACTCTTGTGTTGACTTAAGCTATCATCGAGTGGTTTAACCGAACCATAGTGATTTTCAATCTTGAATATAATCGTTTTAGGCCCTCGACTCTATTTGTTTTAACAATCCAACTGCGTGAGAGGTGAGATATTGTTGTTGCAAGTCCAAGTACCTATGCGAATAGTCTAAAACTTACCCCAAATGTGTTTCTAGGAAACAGTTTAAGTTTTGCTTGGATTGAGAAGTGATTATAGGCTCTCATTGACCCGCTTGAAGTTTCCATGGCCCACCAATGTTGTTATCCCTAGTCAACCCATTTGAGCCTAAAGACTTTCTCATTTGATAACCATGTTACAAGCCTTTATACGATTTGTCGTGACCCTCTCTTGGCATTAAAGCTTTCCTTAACACTCTTGTGAAACAATTGGCTAAAAATATAATTTTGGTGGAGAGACGAGGAACTTGAAAGAGGTATCAAGGCAGAAAAAGAGAAAAGAAATGATGAGAAGAAAAAGGAATAAAAAAGGAAGTACAAAAAGAAAATGAATAAGGTGAAGAGTTGAAGGGATTCAAAGAAGAGTAATGAGGAAAAGCATGGAGAAATCAAAGAAGGAGAAAATGAATATCATGATCAAGAAAGAGTGATGTTAAGTCTCTCTAGTTCCCCTAAGGAAAATAAAATGCCTCAAAGAATTGGCAAAGCATGAGCCAAGAAAATAAAATGGAGTGCTTAAGGAAAGATGAACCCGTTCTATCATAGCATATCCAACCTTAGTCCAAAATCCTTCATTGTATTCCGAAAAAGCCCTACGTGATTTCAAGCCGAGTGAGCTTACATTAGTGGTGATCTACATAAGGGGAAAGCCTATGGTACTTCAAGCCGTACTTGCGACATTCTTTTGAGAGAGATGAGTGAACCTTTCGCAAATCTTTGGATTGAGTGCTAAATTCTTAAGTGAGATAGGCAAACGGAGAGTAGATGAGGAGGAGTTTGGGATCCACAATGACCTACATAAAAGAGCGAGCTTCCTTGATGAATAAAGTCAACTCTTGATGCTCAAGTGTCACATTAGAACTATTTGTGCTAAAAATTTTAACTTGTTGCCTTGCTGATAATTCATAAATGGTGTGGGTAATTGTTGGTCCCAATTGATGTGTGAATGACTCAAGTTTGATTAGTTGGAATGGCTCTTAACTTGTGGAAGTGGGAACTACTTTATTTGCTTGAGGACAAGCAAAAGCTTAAGTTTGGGGGAGTTGATAAGTGGGGATTTTAACTACTTATTAGCGCCTTTTTAGCTTTCGTTTTAGTCCAAAAGCGTTTAATTGTGTTAACAAAAATTGATGAAATGTGCTTAATTGCAGGAATATTGGAAGATGAACTCGCGAGATGAAATAAAAACTCAAGAAGGAGTAATTTGAACTCAAGGACAAAAAAGGCACAAAAGCTCAGAAGTGCGGACCACAGAATATCATCTGCAGCCGCAGGATATGAAGAAAAATCCATCGGAGACTAGTGCAAAGTGCGGTCCGCACATGAATTGTGCGGCCGTAGAAGCTGGGTGAGGAGAAAAGTACAGAGAACTTGCATTTCAAGTCCATCTAAAGTGTGGACCGCACAATTATTATACGGCCGCAGATACAATTGTGCGGACCGCAGAAGAGCAAGGTGCGGCCGCAACTACAATTTTGCGGACCGCGGAAGGAGTGCATTGCGGTCGCGGTTCAGAATTATGTGGCCGCAGTTTTCCAATCCTGTCAAGCGGAAGAAAAGTGCGGACCGCACATGGAATTGTGCGGCCGCAGAACCTCTGAAAGGGCATTTTTGTCTGAAATTTCCATCCCTGTATAAATAGACAAGTTTCACATTTTTAGGTTAACTTTTGACATCGGCTGCTACAATAGCCGTTTCTTTTTTCTCTTTTTAGTAGTTTTTCATATTTTGAGCTATTTGAACATGGATTTTATCATTTTAATTAGCAATATGAGTCTAATTATCATTTCTTCTTCTTTTTCTTCCATGTCAAGCATGAGTAGCGAGATTTTCACTAAGGATGTGACACAACCCTAGTGTGTAAACTTAATGGGTGTTTAATTTAATGCTTGTTTATGGTTGGGTATTTATTATTTAGCCTTGTTCTTGCTTTTATTTGTGGAATTAGTGGTTGCACACATCAGTTCAATGCCTATTTGACTTGGTTTCTACTTGAGAAAGAGAGACATAGTCTAGGAAAACTTGGCTAACAAGAAATTGGGTCAATCGAGAGATTGACAATACCAATTAAAGGGTTGAACCTAGAGATAGCAACAACCCGACTTGAGTGTTTTATCAACCATTGTGTTCAATACTTATTTGGACTTGAGAAAGTCAAACTGGGCAAAATCACTCTCTGACCGAGAGGTATTGAGTGGGTAATTGAGTGTTGATAGCTATAATGCATCCCGACCAATAAAACAAGCCTTAAAGTTTATATCCCATTAGGTAAACACTTAGGTGAAGGTCATAGCCCTAGGCCTTTTTATAACATTTGAAAAATAACAAAAATAATTTCCTAGTTTTATTTCTTAAATTACAATCGTAGTTTAATTTAGACTTTAAAACAACCCAATTTTGTAGAAGTGCAAATTTAGATATACAAACTCGCGTGCTACGATATATACTACTAACTCCCATACATATAGCTCCCTTCGAAATTCAACCTCGACTTTTATTGGGTATTATTATTGCATCGACCATTTTCATAACCTTGAGTTGAGGTACGAACTTAGACGAGATCAGCCATCGATGTAAATCTATAAACCGACCCCGAGAACAATGTTCGTGGAGGAGCCGGATCAGCAGCCCGGGGCACGCACGACTGTCTCAGGATATATACGACGGTGAAGGTGATGGGATCAATATGCGGGTGATCTTCGAAATGTTACAAGCTCAATAGGCGGCGATAGCACAGCTGCAGAGCCAAAGTCGCGCCCCTAGCAGAGTTGAGGTCCTAACCATCCCAGGAAAATACCCGAAGGATTAAACAAACCATGGAAAGGCCGGGTGAAGTTAAATATGGGACTAACCCCGAAATAATAACGATGCTTGAGGAACTAACAAAGCGGGTAGAATCGGGGAAAAGGAAGATTGAAGCCAACAACAAAAAGTGGAGACCTATAACTCCAGAGTTGATCAAATCCCATGAGTACCCCGCATATTGAAAGGCCAGGATTCCAAGAAATTTGTCCAAATGCCTTCCCCCCCGAGTGCAGCACCGAAGCCGATTCTGAAGTATAACGAAACCACGGATCCAAATGAGCACGTGACCTCCTACACGTGTGCCATCAAGGGAAATGACTTAAAAGATGATGAAATCGAGTCGGTTTTGCTGAAAAGGTTCGGAGAAACTCTGTCAAAAGGGGAAATGATATGGTATCACAACTTACCCTTAATTCTATTGATTCATTTACTATGCTTTCAGATGCCTTTGTAAAAGCGCACACCGGGGCCATCAAGATCGAGACCAGAAAATCAGACCCTTTTAAAGTAAAACAAAGAGATAATGAAAGGCTCGGGGAATTCGTGTCGAGGTTTCAAATGGAATGAATGGACCTGCCTCCGGTCGCGGACGATGGGGCCGTTCAGGTATTCACTCAAGGACTCAACCCCCAAAGCTCCTTGGCTTCACAGCAGCTAAAACAGAATTTGATAGAATACCTGGCGGTAACCTCGGCCGACATCCATAATAGGTATCAATCAAAAATCAGAGTCGAGGATGATCAGCTTGGGTCCCCCTCTAGATTCGTTTATCCCATCAGAACTAACGGCGGGTCTAAGAAAGTCGTCGATCATGAACCAAGACCATACAAAGACCGGTACCAACCGTATAACGAAGAACGAAGGGGCAACAGATCTGGGCGTAACTTTATGAGAAATAATAAAAGGAATGATCGAGGCCACAATGGCCGGGGACTCATGAGCAAAAACAGTTTCAATAGGCCATTCGGGGCCAGGGAGGCATCGAGATTATCGGAATACAACTTCAATGTCGATGGTGCAAGCATCGTGTCCGATATCGGGCGCATCAAAGATACCAAGTGGCCTCGTCTATTGCATTCCGACCCTACCCAAAGAGACCCTAACCTGATATGTAAGTATCATGGCACTCATAGCCACAGGACCAAAGACTGCCGACAACTAAGGAAGAAGTGGCCCGGTTTATTAAATAACGGGCATCTTCGTGAATTCCTGAGTGATCGAGCCAAAAGGCACTTTAGGAATATGGACTCCAACAAACAGATCAAATAAGAGGAAACTCAACACTTCATTAACATGATCATTGGTGGAGTCGACGTCCCCAGGGACCGATGCTGAAGCGCACTAAGGTGTCCATCACAAGGGAAAAATGAACCCGAGATTATATACCGGAGGGAACCATCTCTTTCAATGATGAGGACGCTGAAGGTATCGTGCAACTGCATAATGATGCACTGGTAATATCTGTACTCATAAATAAATCTTGAGTTAAGCGTATGTTAATTGATCCTGGTAGCTCGACCAATATCATCAGATCGAGGGTCGAAGAGCAGTTAGGTCTGCAAGACCAAATTGTGCATGCAACCCGGGTTTTAAATAGATTCAACATGGCATGCGAAACTACTAAAGAAGAGATAACCCTGTCGGTGAATACCGACAGGACCATTCAGGAAACGAAGTTCTATGTGATTGAAGGGGATATGAGGTATAATGCTCTATTCGGAAGGCCATGGATTCACAATATGAGGGCAATAACCTCGACACTGCACCATGCACTGAAATTCCCCACACCGGGAGGAATCAAGACGATTTACGGAGAGCAGCCGATCACAAAAGAAATATCCGCGGTCGATAAGGTGATCCTGGCATCTACATTCTCGACATCAAAGAACACAGAGCCGGCTAGGAAGGAAGAAGCTAAATAGCAATCACCGATGTCGGCCCCGACCGAACCATAGAAGCAAGAAGCGAGCGAGGATGATGATTACGGAGTTCCTAGGTCTTTCATCACCCCTGACGATTTCGATGCCACCAAATCGACGGTCGGGGAGCTAGAGCAAGTCATATTGATCGAACACTTGCCCGATCGAAAGGTATACCTGGGCACGGGGTTAACTTCCTCATGAAAGAACTCATTAAATTCCTTATATCTAACATAGATTGTTTCGTTTGGTCCCATTTTGATATGACATGGATCCCTCCATAAATCACTTATAAGCTGAGCTTGGATCCGAAGTTCCACCAGTTACAAAGAAGAGAAGGCCCCAGTGCGAAGTCAAGCACGCTGGTTGGCTAATGTAGTAGTAATGCATAAAAAGGAAAATCAATTAAGAATATGTATAGATTACAAAGACTTGAACAAGGCGTGCCCCAATGACTCTTTTCCTATGCCTAACATCGATCGCATGATCAATGCGATAGCCGGGCATGAGAGATTCAGCTTTCTCGACGCCTATTCTGGGTACAACCAAATTCGGATGGACTAGGGCGATCAAGAAAAAACTTTCTTTATCACTAAATTCGGCCCCTATTATTATATTGTAACGTCGTTTGGACTAAAAAACACCGGTGCCACTTATCAACACCTAGTAAACCGGATGTTCGAGGAACAAATAAGAAAATCAATGGAAGTTTATATTGACGACATGTTAGTTAAGTCCCTGCGAGCAGAGGACCATTTGAAACATTTGTAGGAAACCTTTGACATACTGAAGAAGTACAATATGAAGCTGAACCCGGAGAAATGCGCATTCGGGGTCGGATCCGGGAAGTTCCTTGGATTCATGGTGTCCAATCGAGGGATTGAGATCAATGTCGATAAAATCATAGGTATAGAAGACATCACCATGGTGGACAATGTCAAGGTCGTTCAGAGGCTAATCGGGTGCATAGCCGCTCTAGACCGGTTCATATCAAGGTCTTCTAATAAGTGCCACCTGTTCTTCTCATTATTGAAGAAAAAGAATAACTTTTCTTGGACCCCTGAATTCCAACAGGCCTTGGAGGAACTCAAACGGTACCTTTCAAGTCCACCCTTGCTCCATACTCCGAAGGCAGAAAAGCAGTTGTACCTGTACTTAGCGGTATCCGAGGTAGCGGTAAGTGGAGTCTTAGTCCGGAAAGAAGAAGGTACGTAATTTTCTATCTATTATGTCAGTAGAACTCTAGGTGAGGCCGAAACAAGGTACCCCCACCTAGAAAAATTGGCACTCGCTTTACTAAGCGCCTCCAGAAAGTTAAAGCTGTATTTTCAATGCCACCCCATATACATCGTAACTTCCTAAACACTCAAAACATTATGCACAAACCCGAGCTCTTGAGCCGGTTGGCCAAATGGGCCAAGTAATTAGCGGGTACCATATTGAATATCGACCCAGAACTGCCATCAAATAATAAATTTTGGCAGATTTTGTGGCCGACTTTATGCCGGCCATAATAACCGAAGTCGAAAAGGAATTGTTGTTAACCTCGGGGACTTCCTCAGGAATCTGGACCCTCTTTACAGACGATGCCTCGAATGTAAAGGGTCCCGGACTTGGCATCATGTTGAAGACTCCTATGGGTAACGTAGCTAGGCAATCTATTAGAACTGTGAAATTGACTAACAATGAGTCTGAGTACGAGGCCATGATTGCAGGTCTCGAATTGGCTAAAAGCCTGGGGGCCGAGGTGGTTGAATCTAAGTGTGACGCCCTCACTATGTTAAATCAAGTCAATGGGATGTTCGAAGTAAAAAAGAATAAATACGAAGGTATTTACACAAATTGCATGCAACACTGCATCGATACAAGGAATGGACCCTACAGCACGTACCCCGAGATCAAAATAGCGAGGCCGATGCTCTGGCTAACTTGGGTTCATCGGTTGATGACAATGAATTCAGCTCAGGAACGGTCGTACAACTCATGAAATCGGTAGTGGAAGAAGTCCATGTCGAAATAAACTCAACAAGTTTAACTTGGGATTGGAGAAACAAGTATATAGACTACTTGAAGACTAGGAAGTTGCCCTCGGGTCCTGAAGAATCGAGAACTCTACGCACGAATGCGGCCAGATTCAACCTGTCCGAAGGTACTCTGTTTAGAAGGACGTTCGATGGCCCGCCCGCCAAATGCTTAGGGCCGAGAGACACCAAATATGTTTTGAGGGAAGTTCACGAAGGCACCTGTGGAAACCATTTGGAGGTAGAATATTTGGTTCGTAAGATAATCAGGGTCGATTATTAATGGATTGACATGGAGAAAGATGCAAAGGATTTTGTACAAAGATGCGTCGGATGTCAAAGGCATGCACGGATGATCCTTCAACCCGGGGAACTACTACATTCGGTCTTGTCTCCTTGGCCGTTCATGAAGTGGGGAATGGACATTGTCAGTCCCCTGCCATGAGCACCCGATAAGGCTCAATTCACATTGTTTATGACCGATTACTTTTCTAAGTGGATCACATTTCAAGCGTTCAAGAAGTTCCGGGAAAACAAAGTCGTCGACTTCATTTGGGACCACATGATCAAAAAGATCTTGTCAACACCTTGGCAGAAACGGGCAGGCGGAATCAACAAACGAGACCATATATCAAAACCTAAAGAAAAGGTTGACTGATACCAAAGGGAAATGGAAGGAAATTGTGCTTGAAGTCTTGTGGGCATATCGTACAACCTCGAAATCTAGTACCGGGACCACTCCGTTTTCATTGGTCTATGGTTCCGAAGTATTAATACCGAACAAAGTGGGAGAACTGAGCCACAAGTTCCGATACGTGACTGAAGAATCAAACGGCGAGGCCATAAGCACGAGCCTGGAACTATTGGATGAAAGGCGCGAGGCTGCCCTAGTCCGGTTGGCCGCCCAGAAATAGCGGATAGAAAGGTACTACAATCAAAGAGCCAACCTCCGACACTTCAATATCGGGGACTTGGTATTAAGAAAAGTAACACTACACACCCGGAACCCGAACAAGGGGAAGCTGGGGACAAATTGGGAAGGACTATATCGAGTCATCTGGATTATCGGTACATGCTCATACAAACTCGAAGCAAGAAATGGTGCACAACTACCGAACAACTGGAACATGACGCACTTAAAGCGGTACTACTGCTAAGGTACGAAGCAACAGTAAATCGTGCTAACTTAGAATCGAAGACCGGTTTTAAATGGAAGTCAATGGTCTCATCAACAATATCCGAGCCCTTTCAAGATCAACCTCGAATACTGGGGGCCATCACCCTCGGGTCAAGCTTTTTATCAAGGAAAGAAGGAAACTTTGTGATTAACAACCTAAGCTCAATGGTTAGGATTTATTGTATGGTCCATACAGTCAAGTGAACCGTGCCCGCGTAGGGCACCTTATCCATAATACAAGCTTTTACATGCTTTTAATTTTGTACTTTGCACACAGAAATGAAAGAAAGTTTCTACCTTGCTATTACATATTTTTGCCTCTTAAAGCATTGTGCCTAAGGGTTAACCTTACCCGAGGAATATCAAGCCCAAGGGCTACCCCTATCCTAGCCCAAGGGCTACCCCTATCTGAGCCCAAGGGCTATCCCCACTCAGGGATTATCGTCCGAAGTAAGTTTGGGCAACTCGGGTTATCTGAACCCGGAGGCGCAAAACCTATTAGGTAATGCCTAAACCTAAAAGGCTACGGCCGCCCTGAAAAACAGCTCGGAGACGTCCAAAGCCCGTAATCAAAACGTACGGCCTTCAATAAAATTTAGAACCTGCCAAAAGGTCACCCTCGGCAAAAACATCGTCTAAATAATACTTAAGCATCTTAGAAAAAACTTCCGGCCACTTCGAGTTTTCAAAAGTTTCAAGCAAATATTGCATCGAGGTCAGGTTTTGTTCGGATCTCCGAAAATAAATGACTTATTACTACGTTTGACTCTGTGCTAAGGCATTAGAAATATTTACAATTATGAAAATATATAAAATAATAGAGACTTAAAATTGCCAAAAGGGAAACTTTTATATAAATTCCGGAATATCTTTACAAAGGCCCAACACAAACGACCTCAAAATGAACAAAAACTATGTACACAATACAAAAAACTAAAAAAGTCCTAAGGCATTGATGCCTAGTCTTCACCGGAGCCCGATTCGTCACCAGAACCATCGGGATCTTTGAATTCTTTAGAGCCGTCGGAACCCTCCGCACCTTCAGCCTCGGATAGCTTTTCGCTTCGGCCTCAAGTATTTTTGCCTCCTCGATCTCGGCCGACAGGTCAAAGCCTCGGGCATGGATCTCTTCAAGAACCTCCCTTCGGGACTGCCACCTCACATACTCGGCATTGGTCTTCAAGCGAGCCCCGGCTGCTTCAACATCAGTTTTATACTAAGCTACCATCTCGTCGGCATCGGCAGAGGTTATCTCTAGCCTAGACTCATTGCTTCGAGCTCTTTACCAAGGGAATCCCATCCTATGGCACCCAAGCTCAGCTGTGCTCGGAGATCCTCATTTAGCTAAGCCTATTTTTTAGCTTTCTCCTTCGCTACCCGAAGCTGAACCTCTGCCAAAGATAGCTTTTCCTGGGCGGTTTCCTTCTCCGAGGCCAGAAGATCCATATTGTTTTTCCACCCGTCGGCCATGACTTGGATTTCGTCCATCTCCTTTCGGCGTTGGTCGATCTTCTGTTAGACCTGCAAGGTATTGTCGTTAGTCACTATGATTGGTTCCTCGTTTCTAACTTCAAAGGCCTTTACCTTTTCTACAAAGTCAGTGTGCTCCCGCCTTAGGACCGATGCTTCTTTCTGAGCATCGTCTAGCTCGGCCTGATCGTTCTTAATGACCCATTCTTGTTGCTCGCTGAGATGCTTATACATATTCCTTTTTCTGGGCAAGCTCCTTGACCTCGATCTCGAGCTGATTGACCTCGACCCGGTACCGAAGGAAGCACTTGTGATGAATTACCGAGGCTTGCAAAAAGATGAAAAATGTGAGAAATATCAAAACCTAAATAAAGTTAAAAGGAACGCAATGATGCCTTACCCGGTTTAGCGCCTGGTATGCCTCACTAAAAGGCACGACACGTTCACCTCATTCATTTTTGCCTGGTCATCCTCGGTTACCAGGCATCAGAGGTAGCTAGTTATCCCCACGGTATTAGACAGGATACGGGCATCCTCCGAGACGGTCAGAATAATCGATCTCTTGCGTCTAGGGTCCACACTCGGGGCAGGGAACTGGTTGATCAATTTCGGGCTCGAACTCGGCCCACCAGCTTTCGAGGATGTGTCCTTCTTTGGAACTTCCAGGTTGCTCAGCCAGGAGAAAACTTCCAAAGCGGACGAGTCCACACCGTCGAAAAAGGAATGAAAGGGATTGTCCGTTCTATGGATCCCTTCATTAGACTTCTCCTTTCCTGCTTGGGCCTCCTCGAGCATGGACTCAGTGTAGGATGGCGTCCCCGAAATCTCTATTATACCGGGCGCTTCCTTCGTAGCGGAGCGGGTGTCTTGGGGAGTCTCATCCCGGGTCTCCATATCGACCTCTCGAGTCTGAGGGAGGCCGGCCTTACGAGTTTCCCCCTCGGATGCCTCTTGCCCCCCGGGAATGGTCGCCCCATGGGTGACGAAAATGAGATCTTCCTCCGGCTCGTCCTTGAGCCGAAGAAGAGAATCAGAGTCTGGCACCCTGGAGTTAGAGTTTTCCAGGGCTTGCAATCCACCCTCTTCTTTGGTTTCATCGCCTCAGGGCCCAGGGAGCCTCAATGTTTCCTTTTCCTTTTCTTCTTTTCCTCCGCAGCAGCCCCAGGCTGCCCCACAACGGAGGGATTAACGGACAAGGACGCGTACTCGTCCCCTTCCAAAGTCCTAAGTTAGGTGGTCTTAGGCAAACCTGCAACAACAAAGGGGAAGGAAAGTCAATATGATGAAAGTTAGAAGCATGGTATTAACTATTAATAGAGAGGCCTTACCATGAGAACGAACCTCCCATCGGCTCTTCGAAAGACCGCGCCATGCACGTTCGGAGTATGTCATCTGCGTACAGATGCCCTCGATCCATTCCTTTAGCCGGGGGACTGCATTTGGAACCCGGGCGACGGCTGCACAACCACAAGTATGAATGAGAAGGGAGAAATTAAAAAAAAAAGATAAAATAAAAAAGGAGAGGCTGCACTTACGAGATGCATTCCATTTCTCAGGGAAAGGCATGAACTTGGGGGAAATCAAGTCTTCGGTCTTCACCCAACGAAGCGTTCCTGCCAGTCCCAGGCACGGTCTTCGTCAATGCTCGAAAAGGGAGCCTTGCTGGCCCGGCGAGTAAGATTGATCAGTCCCCCTCAAAATATTCGGGGACTATATAGACGAAGTAAATGATCAATCGTGAACCGACGAGACTCGGTCTTGTTCACGAAGTAGCGAAGGAGGATCACAATCATCCATAGAGATGGATGTATTTGCACGAGGCACACCTCATACCTTTTGCAAAAATCCAGAACAATCGGGTCCACCGGGCATAGTGTGAAGGGGTAAGTGTAAACACTTAAGTACCCCTCCACGTGGGTAGTAATGGTGTCCTCGAACCCGGGGACTACCACATCTGTGCCTTCCTAATTGCAGTCCTTTCGGACCATGGGAAGACCATCTTCGGTTACGGAGCATATATACCTTGATGCTCATTCACCCCGATCCTGTCTGCGTGAGGGCTTCTCGACCTTAAAGTCATCTGCAATTGAGCAACCTCCGGGAATAAATATTTTTAAGGGAGGCTCGGGGGCCTGTTTATTGCCAGGCACCTCGGGAGAAGCCGTTTCGAGGGCTACTACTTCAGGAGCAGCCACCTCAGTACCGGCAGCCGGTTGGGAAGATAAAGAGGCGACTTGTTGAGGAACGGATTTGGATATTTTAGCCATTGTTATCTGGAGAAGTTTGAAAATTCAAAGAAAGAAGGCGAAGGTTTGAAGGAATGAGTTTGAAGGATGAAGAACAGAATATGAAGATTTGAAGAAAATCTGGTAAAAACCCGAAAATCACTATGAAAGTTGAAGAACATGTAGATACGAAGGTTTGGAAGAAGTTTAATGATAGCAAAAAAACTCGAAGATAAAAGCTTGGTCGAAAAGTAGAAAAAGAACAATGGATAGAAGCTTTTATAGGAAAACAGGCGACGCTTCGCATTCGAGAGCAACCAACCGATGATCGACACGTGTCCGAAGTAAGAACAACGCGACTAATGGGACGTTTCGACTCCTTCGTCGTAACATACTGAGGAAGGAACCGAAGAGCATCTATCATTTCCCATCTTTTCGAAAAACCTACTCTCTCAGAAACGAAGAGACTATTTGTATACGGGTAAAACCGAGTCCAATAAGCACCCCGATTTTCGGGTGAGGCAAACGAACTGCAAGGAATCAGAATCAGAACCAGGAGCCTCTCGTATCAGAGTTCGAGCAAAACACCTGGCCTCGGAGCCATCGAGACCACGTTCCCCGGGTTCGGTTCGAGTCCCAAGACCTCGGAGAGCATTACCAAACGGCCGCACACGATTAACAAAGGGCCGTGATATCCGTGCCCAACCGGATATTATGGCATGAATCTTGGCCCGTATCGGCGAAAAATCAATGACTAGCGAAAGGAAAGTTTTTCTTTTTTACCTTTTTTAGAATTGTATCTAGGGTAAAACTCCCCTACTATATAAAGGGGGGGCTAATTATTTATTAGACATACTGTAACACGCATACCTAGGCATTATTTCCTTTGTTTCTAAAAGTTATTCAAAGTTCTTGGTTTTGTTCATAAGTTCTTCATAAGGGCAAGCTCGGAACTGAAGGCAGGTTCCTTGTTAAGTTTTTAATCGAGCTCGAACTCACTATCATCAGTGGTTTGGCTATTTACTATATCTTTTATTTGCTTTACTGATAAGGTGGGTTGCTCTGATGGTAAGCACCCTCCACTTCCAACCAAGAGGTTGTGAGTTCGAGTCACCCCAAGAGCAAGGTGGGAGTTCTTGGAGGGAAGGATGGTGAGGGTCTATTGGAAACAGCCTCTCACTTGTATTGAATTAGTTCACATATCCTTAAAACCGTGTATAAATTCAATTGTTATCAATTTTTAAGAGTAAACAAGTGTATGTATCTATATTCTGTGGAAAAATACTGAATTCAAACAAGTCCAAGTAGCAAATACAATTGTTCTATTTTTTCTTTAGTATTCAGATGATCCATCTTCAGCTCCCCTATTTACCTTTGCATTTTGTTATGAATGTCGAAAATGGCAAGATCTATATTATCTGGTGATTGCCATAATTCGTAGCGCTAAGATTACTTTAACCATTAATTGTCACCTAAATCTTTCGGTAAATTTTGTCCGTTTCATCAATTCTTTTGGTCTTTTTTTTTAACTTTCAAATCATAGGAAATCCAAATAAATCTTGATATGAATGCAAAAATAGTATAATAAAGAATATTTGTAATTTCAATATATTTAAACATGTTATAACTTATACTAACAGATAACTTGTATTTTTAACAGGTTTGATTTCACTTTTTACGGATGGAGTCTTGTAATTATATTTTACGTGACCTGATTAACTTCATATATACTTTAAAATATGGTAGGATGGCGACGGATGTGTGCCACTCATTACGGGCTAATAATTAGGATAATATATTTATTTATGCCACGTATAATTAATTGAGATTAGGCTTTACATCTATTCTATTTACAGCTTGCGTCAAGCCACTATTTGTTTTAACAAAAACAATTAACGTAAGTTCAAATTCCAATATTTTCCACAAAATACCTTTTGCTTTATTTCACTTTCGAATTTTATGCTTATTTAAAGTTCATATTACTCAATCTTTGTAAATTAAGGGGCTAAATGCAGCCTATGACCATCAATTGTTACTGTATACCGTTCAACAAAGGAAACTGATCCATAACCAATAAAATCAACTTGAAAAAAATTGACTATATACACATAAAAATGACAAGAAAAATAATAAACGCTTAATTTTGAACCTGTTTATGAAGAAATGTACCAGAATTCCAAATGAAGAATTTTATCTTGTTAAGTTCAACATTTGAAAATTCTACAGTGAGAATGTTGACAAGAATTTATCACCTCATATGATCCAAGCAACAAAAGAAATTTTATTTCAGCCAACCTCTCTGAACGGGCATGGGCATGACTTTATTAAATTTCATTCTTTTTTGAACTTTGGACGGGACGGAAATATTGGACTATTTTTCAAAACATTTCATCCGGTGTACGATATTCATTTTGGGGTCCTGGCTCATTCGAATTCGCGTCACTTAAGGCCGGAAAGCGCCTCCTATTGGGTCTTTTATCATTCAAAGGGCTTGAAAGCGGTGGGGAATTCAAATAGGGACCTTTATACAAATAGCCAGCCGGATTCATTATTTTCTTTTTCTAACCGATATACATATATTATATTTATTATTTTCTTTTTTAGCCGGTATACATAGATTATACATCAATTATATATGATTATACATATATTATACATTGATTATACATATATTATACATCCGCCGGCTATTTTTATTTTAAGTGGTTGGGTGGGCTACTGTTTGGGTTAATTCTTCATTCAAATACATCCCACCATAACCTTTGGGGCTCATTGGGCACTTTTCTCTTTTTTTTTCTCCTAACCTTAACTTTTACTATATATAATAATTTACCACTATCATGTAACTTAAAAGGAAATTAAATGATATTTGTAACTTGAAAAATAAAGCAAGTAAACTGAAATGCCGGTGGCAGGTAAAATTACACTGATAATGTAAAGTTTTTTACATTATAAGTGAATATAATCTAAATTCACTTTTCAACTTTTTGGTTTGGTTGAGGTTAATGACTTGGCTATATATCTAAAAAAGCCTTCTAACTTTATTATTTTGATTTCCCACATACTGAGAAAGACAGTCCATCAACTTTGTTTCTAGGGTTTTGAAATGAGCAATCTGCATTTGCAATTCTAACCTTTCTTTTCTTAAGTTCTGATTCTCCTCCATAAGCAGCTGCAAAGTAATATTATTCTCTTCTTTTGCAGCCATTATATGATCAGAAGGCTTCAAGTATGCAGGAAAAGCACTAGAGTCACTTTTCTTTCTTGTGATTTTGCCAAGTAAATGCTTACTTCCTCTCTTGAACTTCTCATGTGAGAATTCCCACCTCTTGGATGCTACTTTCTTGAATCCCTATATATTCAAAAAAAAATTATAATTAATTAACAAAATACCAAGGTGAAACCAGAGTCGGGTCAAGATTTAAAAGTGGCTGGGACACCACTATCGAATAAAATTTTGAGCAAATGTTGAAGTAGGAATCAAAACCAGGCAGCATTAAAAGTTAAGTTGTGCCCCTAAAATCCAACAATGCAACTGCTAAGCTTTGAGTCTTAGGGTGCTAATCAAAATATATAAATGTTATTTAAGATATATACATATACCTTTTTCGAAATTATTAGGGGCCGATGACCCCCTATCATTAGGGTACGTAGTGCTGCCTCTGGGTGAAACTATGGAGTAGTATTTAATAGATAGGAAAGCAGAGGCGGATTTAGGGTGGATTACGTGTATTCAACTGAATCCATAGCTTTTGGAATATACATATGTGAAAAAATTTGAAATGTATAAATATAATAAGATTATAAATATTTTTTAACTCAGTGACTCTAAATCTTGGATTTGTTTTTGTTTGAAGGAATGTTGTATAGAGTGGAAGGCTAGCAAGCCTAGAGAAGAAGAAAAACTACAAGTAAAGTTAAAATCTGGTTCAACATTCATATGCTGGTCTATGTATTATAGAGTTCCTATATATTAAATGAATATTCAACATTCTAAAAAGTTGTCTAGTTTAAGTCAGAATAAAACACGATTTTCCAGAATTTTATTGCAACAAGTGTGATTAAATTGACTTTGGAATAGGATGGTTTTAAATTTGGCTTCGAGCAATTTTGACTACTGTTTGATTATCATGAACAAATTAATGGCATGTTTGAGTTAACTGATTGTAAATAGCTCGTAATAAGCATATAGTGTTAATAATAAGCAGGTTTTTAGTGTTGAACTTTATTTTAATAATAAGAAGTTAGAGTTATTTTAGTGCTGAATTAAGATGGAACCCTATTAAAGTTAACTAACATGACTCTCCTGGCGATACAAAGTACCTTTACAAACTACATATACAGAGAAAGATCGATACTTAGACAAATAAATTAGTACTATTACCATAGCACTTAGACAAATTTGAGGACAAAAGATCGATCGATACTTAGATTAATCCAAAATCTTATCAGAGAAAAGGATGCAACTTAAATAATAAAGAAATTAATACATGCCTACGTCCAATATATTTTTATTCCTTAACGTTCTTTACAGAAGCTAATCATATTTCACGAGTAAGATTATAGATATGTATACATTAAACCTACATATACATTAGGAGACAACAGTATATTCTTTCAACCAAACATGGGACATATTCTAGCAAATACACACATAAACAAGAGAGGGAGAGAGAGATACTTACATAGGTATTAAGTTGTCGGATAAAACTCGAAAAATTGTTGTGCTTGAAATATTTAGGCAACATGAGCTCAGAAAACTCAGCTGGAGACCAAACAACAAAACCAGTGCCCTCTTCATTCCATGAAATAACCTTATTTTTTCCACTATAATTCTCTTCTTCTTCCTCCACAAGCTCCAAAAGTTTGTAAGTCTTAAGCAGAAACGGCGCTGGGCATTTCGTTCTCGTCGGCGGCTGGCCGATTTTCCGGCTAATCGTCCGGTCTTCTGCTGTTCCAACGGCTGCTGTTGCCATGGCTATGTAGGATCTTGGTTTCTCTAATTGATAGATAAAGATCACTTTTTGTGCAAACTTTTCTCCTACTTATATAGTCTTTATATTATTCCCTCCGTCCAATATGCGACGGTATTTGACTGAATATAATGAATAAAACAAGATTTTTATACAAATAGTTGGTTAGATTTACTATTTATTTTTCTAGATATACATAAATTATATAGGGTTATATACATATTATATATATTCACCAGTTATTTTTAATTTAAGCAATTATGTGAACGACTATATATTTAGGTTAATTCTTAAAAAAAAGACTATTAAAATTAATTTAAAATAAGTTATAAATATTTATATGTCTATAAATTATGTCATCAAGAATAAAATGAGAAATTTAGTATCAAATTATTTTTAAATATAGGTACATGCCTATTTTTAAATATGCATCTTCTTAGAAACTACTAGTGTTTTGGATGGTGGCACGTTTCTTTCTATTTTTTCGCTTTTTGTGTATGTGGTGTTTCTTGTCAAGTGTATTCACCTTTTTCTTTAGATCTAACGTGACACTTTTGAATGTGGATATTTTTTAATTGATTTTTCATATGGAAGTGATGGAGAAATGGTTTGTCTTGACTAAAAGATATAGAAGCTTCATGAGTACACTTAATAACTCAAAATTATATGGCATTTGGACATATTTGCCCCTCAATAATGTTTCCTTTTTTGTAAGTTTACAAAATATTTTACTTATATACATTTTTTTTGGACTTATATACATTGATATATAGCATTAAAGATTTATATAATCATGTAAATAACTAAGAAATCTTTACACAAATAGCCGTGAATTTACTGTTTACTTTTTTCTAATCAGTATACATAAATTATATACTGATTATACACAATTATACACAAGTAACATGTTTCTAATTACCAAAAAAAAAAAAACACAAGTAACATGTCTGACTTTTAGATTATTAATCCCACTTATTATGAATAATTATCTGTATTTATCTTTTAGGAAAATTAACAATATGAGAAATATATTGAAATTAAACTCTTTAACAAAAGGTCAGAAATTTCTTTCATATTCTTTTCCATGAACATGCCAAAAAAATAATCAAATTGTTATTTATGATAGAATGGATATGATCTCTTTTCTCTTAATTAAATATCTTGAGTTGGAGTTTTAGATAGAATTTTTTTTAATATGGAACGAATTTTCCGTTAATGAACTTTATATAACGTGAATTCTGATTTAGTTGGTCCATGCGGGGGGGGAAAATTATAGAGAAAGATGGAAAAATAAGGGCGGGCCGCGAATGTTGACTCACTTCAGAAGAGTCTGGTAAAAGTTATTTCACTTTTTGTTTCTCTTCTCAATAAAAGGAATTCGTCAGCTTCTGAAAATTAATTAATTAATTAATATTCAAACTATAGCTCAAACTCATACCCCACCACTCTTTATATTAAATATTATTATAATACGAAACAATAAAATAGATAAGAGATATAAAGAGGAAAGAGAGGAGGAATTCTTATTTCTTCTATGTATTTAAGTGTGTACAATGTGATGTCCAAACCCTCTATTTATAGGATGACATTGAGGTAATACAAAGGGATGTCATGAACATAGTATTAACTATATGTGGAGGTTATAGAGGTGTGAGAGTTACAACTATAATGGTGAGTATATATATATATATATATATAGAGGATTATCTACATAAGAAGAAGAGTAGTGGGAGTCATATTTGATTAGTGGACATCCATATAATATGTATTTCATAACACTCCCCCTTGGATGCCCAAAGATAATGTGCCTCGTTAAAACCTTACTAAGAAAAAACCTTGTGGGAAAATATCTTAGTGAATGAAAAAGAGTACACATATCTTGTAATACGCATTATTTGTTGCCTCATTAAAAACCTTGCTAGAAAAATCCAGTGGGATAAAATCTTAGCTAAGGGAAAAAGAGTACAACGCGTATTTGCCTCCCCCTGATGAAAATATCAATTTGTTCCTCCGAGATGACGTGTTCCGATCTTGTATACCAACTTCTCAAATGTTGAGGTTGCCCATGCTTCACTGAACAGAACACCAAATTATCAAGCGAACAAATTTGTTGAACATCTATTTCACCGTTCGGTGAAGATTGTGTCTGATAAAGATCTTTGATGAAATATATGCTTTATTTTGTCTCCTTCAATATATCCTTCTTTCAATTGAGATAAACAAATATCATCGCCTTCACTATTATTGGAATCTTCTCTCAAGGAAAAGTCACACATCTGTTGTGTGTTGAGTCACTTGCTTTATCAGTTGCTAGCATATTGACATGACTTGGATAAGTATCAATAATTAACTGCCTTGTAAAATAATAATATGGCAGTACCCTCACATACAAATAGATTGTTTGAAGAACAAACTTCAGAAAATGCGTGCATTTGCATAACCAACAAAACCTTGACAATATTTGTTAGAATAAACAAATCTATATCAAGGATTCCTTTTGCAATATAATACTAACAGTATTCCAATATCTTCATATATGAATAAAATTATATCCCGCTAGCATATTGTTATACTCATGGTTCTAGCAAGATACATAGTGCACCAATTGCAATAGACACAAAAATAAATCATGTAAGCCATGATTGCTCTAATATATATAAGGATTTGCTGAAGCATTATTTAATAAATTTCTTGGAAACCTTAATATGCTTCAGAACAATTTAAATCCTTCAATGATTTTTATATGCGCATATCAAATTTTTCAGGTATTGCCAGACTAAAATCTGAAAGCAACTGCATCCACTACAAGAGAACATGTTTCCGAAAAATCTTGTGTCACCTCACTGGCTTTATTCTTTCAGGTGTTGGGACTATCAGTCCAAAACTTCACGTTTTCCAAGTGTGCGTATTTTTCATTGACCAATCATTTATCTGTCCATATTCTATGATAGATTTGAGCTCAAGATCCTCGTCAATATTAATAATATTGAGCACTACATTATATTAACAATATCGTCGACGATCATTTTATATCGGTTCCATCACCACTCAATAAATACATAACTTATCGAGATCTCAATAGTTTCAGGTACCTGAGCCTCTCCATGAGGTCTTATAAAGTGTTATGTCGTGGTGCTCTTATAGAGCACTTACCTCCTTAGTATGACCATCTTTATCATTTTCTACTCTCCTTCTTCAAGGAGTTTCATCTTTGGAACCGATTAGTCTATTACGCTTCATGCGTTCTATAGACTATGTCCATCATGGACTTTATTCTATTTGGAGCATTAACAACTGAAATATAACATTTAGCTTTGGGTCAGCAAATGCGCCTGGCAATATTTTGCAAATGAATTATCACTTGAACTTCAAGTTCATATTTTCTTGTACAAGGATCTAGGTGCACTCATAATAATTCATTCCATGTATTACTTTTTCAGCTTTTCATTTTCTCCTCCTAATACTAGGATCACCAACACATATCCCCAACTTTCTTTGGGGACGTATCATTGTGCATTGTAGTGGAACAATTAAATCATATAGCACATCCATATTTCTAGATGGAAATTATTTAGTTCTTGACCCTGAACCAATTAAAATAAGGAGAATTTATCATAACTTATTGGCTAGATGCGTACAAGTGATGTTGTATATTAAATAATATACCTCATACCAAATTTTTATTTGGGAGTTTTGTTCTCATAACCAATGGTTTAGCTTAATTGGAGGCATACAGTTTCTACTAAACCAATTTGGATTTAAACCAGTATTATCAAGATAAATTATCATATTTTTTATTCTGGAACTGTGCTCTAATAATTTGAGCAAGCAACCTTGCAAAAGTCAAACTGCAAGTTGATAACAAACGCACACGTGACCATAGAATAGATGCATCTATTAAAATCATATAATAGTAAACGGTCAACATGGCAGGTGATTGGGCCCATACATATATATCACCTTTTATTCGTTCCAGATATTAAGGGATTCAATCCCAACCTTAACTGGTATATCATGAGAATAAGCAGCACAAGAGAATTTTTTGAAGAATCTCTATTTCTTCAATATATGCTAATGTAAATTCTCAAGTAATTTTCGCATCATAATTGAACCGGGATGGCCAACAGATCATGCCAACTAATCTTTGTTTCAGTAAACCTCTAGTTTACTTGTGGCATGTGATTTCATCATCATGCTTATACACGTGTAATACAAATAGAAGAAAAATCAGGTAACCTTTCATATTTACCCGGTATGATTATAGTAATATGAAGATATTCAATCTTCCTTTCATTTATAGTCTCAAATGCCAACAACTTTGGCTAATATATTTAAAACTCAAAAAGTTTCTTTTGAGACTTACTATAATATCGATATCATGAACAATTTCATTCATCCGGGTAGTAACAAATTAGTTCTTTAGGAGCTCTTAATTGATTTTGTACTATACGATCTATTATCACACCATCCATATGGTGAATGTCTCCTTCACAAAATCATATCATAATAACTGTCATTGTCAAAATCATCATAAGCAAAATTATTTCTTGCTTTAATATTTTGCCTTTAATATTATTATGCATATGTAACGACCCAACCGGTTGTTTTGGTTGTTAGAATCTTGTTCCCCTAAATAAGACACCTCGTATGTACTTTTACTAATTTATGACTTGCGAAAATGGTTGGTTCGGGATTTAAAAATGTTCGGGTTGAAATCGGAGCACTTGGTTCCTTAGTTGGCTTTAAAAAGGGCGAGTATGACTTCGGTCAATATTTTTAGAAAACGACCTCAAAATCGGGATTTGACAGTTTCAATAGGTTCGTATGATGAATTTGGACTTGGATGTATGATCGGATCGGGTTTTGGTTGACCCGGGAGCGTTTCAGCGCCTATTGTGGAAAGTTGGCATTTTGGAAGAATTTTATAAATTTGGGTTAAAGTGCATTTCAATATTATCGATATCCTTTTGGGCTTCAGAATCTAGGAATAGCTCCGTATGGTGATTCTGGTCTTAGTAGCGCATACGGATGTTAATTTGGAGGTCCGTAGGTAATTTCATAGTCATTTGGCGAAAGTTAGAAATTTAAAGGTTTTTAAGAAGTTTGACCGGGAGTGGACTTTTTGATATCGGGGTCGGATTCTGATTCCGGAAGTTGGAATAGGTCCGTAATATCAATTATGACTTATGTGCAAAATTCGAGGTCAATCAGATTTGATTTGATAGGTTTCGGCGTCGAATGTAGAAGTTTGAAGTTCTAAAGTTCATAAAGCTTAAATTGGGGTGTGATTCGTGGTTTTGATGTTATTTGATGTGATTCGGGATGGTTCCGGACCAAGTTTGGGTGTTTTGATACTGCTGCTTGCTGGTTCTGGTGTTGTTCTTCGCGTTCGCGAGGAGTCTCTCGCGTTCACGAAAAAGATGCATCTATGGATTGCGCCGCACGTCCCTCGGCAGTGTACACGACACTCTGGATCGGGTCGTACGACCTCGGCAGAAATCGTGCCTAATAATAATAATTACACGATACCTTGATATTTTATTGCAGCTTGTGAAGCTAATTGATAAATTATAAATTATTGGAATCGAAAGAGTTAATTATTTCTGTTGGTTAAAGAAAATTATTGCTATTCCTATAAATCATGTTGATTTAACTATCTCTATTTTAATATTATTGACCATTAGTGAGTGTCAAAGTCGACGTATCATCACTACTTCTTCGAGGTTAGACGTGATACTTATTGGGTACATGTTGTTTTTCGTACTCATGCTACACTTGCTGCATATTTTTATTGTGCAGGTACAGATATGTCTAGCGGCCTTGTGGGCGCAGAGGTGTGGTTAAAATGCGGGGACTTAGGTGAGCTGCATTCTATATTACGATCCGCAACCAACAGAGTCTCCTTCAGAGTTATTTACATTTTTTCTATCTAATTTGTATTTCGGACAGATGCTGTATTTTATTTTAACTCCCTAGTAAATGCTCATGCACTTGTGACACCGGGTTTTGGGAGTGGTTATGGGTTGTTTAGAAATTTATTTGCTAAAATATTTATCACTTACTCTATGAGTTCTATCTTTACTATTTAATTGAATAAATTTTTATTTCAAAAATATTAAAATAGGTAATTAAGTTAATTAATTATGGTTGGCTTGCCTGACAGCAGTGTTAGGCGTCATCACGATCTTTAATGGATTTTGGTTCGTGACAGCATAATCTTTATCACATATATATTTTCACATTTACTTTCAGGAATGAGTCTGCATTTGCAATGCTTATCACAAGCTACATTTTCAAGGAATTGACTATAATCATGTGAGCGTGTCTTGTATTAACAGACCACATTGATACATATTTCTTTCACCTTTGAAGAATTATTTTGAGAACTCTTATTGTTCTCCTTTTTTTGCGATTATCAATGATGACTATTATTATTTTGATCTTTGGCGTGCCACATTCATTGGTCAACCACTTATCTTCATTTAGACATATTATACACCGCTACCAAATTCACTTCAAGAATAGCGCAAATCAAGTGGGACAAGTTTTGTGCTTTTTCATGAAAAATACATTTTCTTCTTTAGTCATCATTATATCATCAGTGTGGTGTATTGAAACCCAATGTCTTACTTATATAAAGGAATGTTAGACCATAATGAGTTGGGACTCAAACCCAACTCTTATCATCATGGTGCACCAGGACTTAAACCCGATGTCTTATTCTCATGGTGCGCTGAGACTTGAACCCACCATCTTACCCTCCACATATTGCATTATAAGCCAAAGTGTCTAGGGAGTCACCCTCGAGCCTTTCGGGCGTACTTTTAACAGTGCTGATTGGATCTGATTTCATAATCTTTCTTCATCACCTCAATAAAGTAATTAGTGCAAGTAAATCTGAAATTATAAATCATGCAAATAACACCAACCGTTTTATAATACTGGATGACATGATAGTATAAAATAATAAATAACATAGACAAAAGAGAATAGACCTTGTTGTCTCAAATGTGATATGTAAAGGGATTATATACTTCACTAATTAATCATTTCAGTGGAAGTTTTCTTGCATGACTTATTAGAAAACAGTGGACCCATAGCAGTAACCTATTAATGTAGCAATAAGTGTTGACACAACAAGCAAGATTAAAAGAAAGGTCAATACATTTCTTTTAACTACATTAACTATATATCATATGAGTGCTAAATAAGTCCATTTATGATATTTTGTGATTTTATATGGGCACAATAAGACTTACCTGATCCTCATCAACTAATGTGTTGAAAAATTAATGGTTACCAGTCTTAGTAGTACATAGAGCATGAGATCATATAAACCAAGAGCTGACATATCTCTTTTTTTTTAGAAAACGACACTTTCTTAACTGAATAAAACCATCCAAATTGTATCAGAAAAGCAAATGTAACACTACTTTAGAAACCCATGACAATTTAACTAGAAGCAAATAAAGTCTAAAGAATCATATCCCTGTGTTGCATCAGTTTCCAACGTTACTTCATGTTTTATTGAATAAAAAATATGACTAATGTTTAAATTAGCAAATAATGGTCATAGAACGTGCTGAGTCATTCTATTGAAATTAATGTATACCGACCGAATTAAAATAAAATAAGTAGGAATATACCTTTTTCATCTTCACGCACATAAGACTAAATTGACGACACTTCATCTTTAATGCTTACCACAAAATCGTTATCGAGGAAAAAGTTTCTTTGGCAAAGCAGCAAAAGCAGTTGTAGCTTCGGTGGAGGGTTTTCACTTCTTTTAGGAAGTATTAGAAGAATATAGCAATTTGTGCTGATAATGTGTTAAGAAACTTAGCTTAAAATAATAATATGAAACAAGTAAATAGACAAGAATGTAGAGACAAAGATAGGAGAGATTCTTATTTTTTTAAGTATTTTCCAAATGTGTACAATGTGATGCCCAAAC
This sequence comes from Nicotiana otophora, assembly GCA_000715115.1. Taxonomy (NCBI): domain Eukaryota; kingdom Viridiplantae; phylum Streptophyta; class Magnoliopsida; order Solanales; family Solanaceae; genus Nicotiana; species Nicotiana otophora. The sequence goes on from AWOL01S0060592.1 coordinate 60,583, forward strand.
CCTCTATTTATAGGATGACATTGAGGTAATACAAAGGCATGTCATGAACATGATATTAACTACTGGGAATATGAGGGAAGATCATAGCGAGGTTATAGAAGTGTGGGAGTTACAACTATAATGGTGAGAAGTAGTGGGAATTATCTACATAATGGAGAAAAATAGTGAAAGTTATATTTGATTAGTGGACATCCATATAATACGTATTTCATAACACATATACGTTAAAGCACATCAATTCATGTTTATTAGCAAATATAACTTCTACTTGCTCACCAAGATTTGTTACTTGGTCACCAAGACTAGTTACTTGGTCACCAAGCAACTCTCTTATAAATAGGAGACTTCTCTACTCATTTCGAGAATACCATCAAGAAAATATCTAGAATTATCTCTCTCTAAATTTTTCTTGTGTTACTTTATTTCATATTATTCCATAACACGTTATTAGCACGAGATTCTACCGTCTCAAGAATATTTTTTTTTTAGAAGACTAAGGTATAATTTTTCTCCTCTCTTAATTATGACTGATATTATGAAAAGAAAGTTCGCTGCCCTTGAAATTTCGGGCAAGAACTATATGTCATGGGTGTTGGATGCAGAAATCCATTTAGATGCAATGGGTCTTGGAGACGCCATTAAATATAAAAATAAAGCATCTAGCCAAGATTGTGCTAAGGCCTTGATTTTCTTGTGCCATCACCTTGATGAATGGTTTAAAATAGAATATCTCACAGTCAAAGATCCACTTATTTTGTGGGATGGCTTAAAAGAAAGATATGACAACTTAAAGTTGGTCACACTTCCACAAGAATGATATGATTGGGCTCATCTAATGCTCCAAGACTTTAAGTATGTTTCTGAATACAATTCGGCGATGTTCATAATTACTTCTAAATTAAAACTCTGTGGAGATAGTATCACTGACTATGATATACTTGAAAAAATGTTCACAATATTTCATGCCTCCAATATGGTCCTGCAACAGCAATACAAAGAGAAAGGTTTCAAGAAATACTCTGAGTTGATTTCTCTTCTCCTTGAGACTGAATGAAATAATGACTTGCTCATGAGAAATCACGATAATCGACCCACTGGTATACACCATTGCCTGAAGTGGATGAGGTGCATTCACATTATGCTAAGTGTGGAAAAGGTCGTGGCCCTGTTCGTGGTCGTGGCCATGGCCGTGCCCAAGGAAAAAAATATTCTAGTGTTAATCATCCCCCAAAGAAAAATAACCACCAAAAGTGGAAAGGGAAAAATGAGAAGCCAGAAGCAAAGGGTTCTAAAACTGAATGTTATCGTTGCGGTGGAAAAGGGCATTGGGCAAATATTTGTCATACACCAAAATATTTAGTTGATCTTTATCAAGCATCTATAAAGAATAAAGGCCCAGAAGCCAATTTTGTCTCTGACAATGAATTTGACATCACCCACTTGGATGTGGCAGACTTCTTTGAGCACCCTGATGAAATAATAGACCACTTGATCAGTGATGGATATGTGGTTAAAGATGATTGAGTAGTTTGATTTTTATTTTCGTCTATTTATAGTAGCTAGTGAATAAACATCATATAATCATAGTTCTTTACATGAGTAATAGTTATTAGTATCAATTAGTATCATAATCTGAGTTGCTCGAAATTGCATTAAAAGGTCATTATTGAATCATTAATTTAACTTTATTTTTTTTCCTTTTTCTCTGAAAATACTAATGTTTATTCATATATTTCTTTTGTATGTCAAATTACGGGAAGCAAATATGGATACCTTACAAAGCAAACTTGGATCAAGGTTTAATTGTAGAAATATTTGCTTAATTGATTCATGTACGACACATAAGATATTTACAGAGAAGAAATATTTTTCCCATTTAAGTATGTGTAAGGTAGATGTGACTACAATTTCTGGTAGTAGTAATCTAATTGAAGGCTCTGGAAGAGCTACTATAACTCTGCCTAGGGGAACAATACTTATCATAGATAATGCAATGTTCTCCTCCAAGTACAAGAGGAAATTGTTGAGTTTTAAAGATATCCGTCGAAATGGATATCATATTGAGATAATTGATGAGAATAATCTTGAATATCTCATCATTACTAAGAATGTCTCTGCCCAGAAAAGGGTTATTAAGAAGTTCCCATCGTTATCTTGTGGTATGTATTGGACAAGAATTAACGCAATTGAGGAACATTCTATCATGAACCAAAAGGTTACTGATCCCAATACTTTTGTACTTTGGCATGATCAATTGGGACATCCTGGATCAATTATGATAAGATGAATTATAGAGAACTCAAATGGGTATCCATTAAAGAATTTAAAAATTCTTTTAAATAATAATTTTCTTGCACTTCTTGTTATCAAGGCAAGTTAATTATTATACCATCACCAACAAAGAGTCAGATTGAGTCCCCTGCATTTATGGAACGTATATAAGGGGATATTTATGGACCTATTCACCCACCTAGTGGGTCGTTTAAATATTTTATGGTCTTAATAGATGCATCTTCTAGATGGTCTCATGTGTGACTATTATCATCTCGCAACCTGACATTTGCAAAATTAATGGCACAAATAATTCAATTACGGGCACAATTCCCGGATAATTCAATTAAGTCTATTAGACTTGATAATGCTGCTGAGTTTTCATCCCAAGCATTTAATGATTATTACTTATCAATTGGGATAAAAGTGGAACATACTGTAGATCATGTTCACACTCAAAATGGTCTTGCATAGTCTTTGATTAAACGTCTGCAGTTGATAGCAAGACCATTACTCATGAAAATGAGGTTACTCACTCCGGTTTGGGGTCATGCCATTTTGCATACAGCAATGCTAGTATGTCTCAGACCGACAAATTATCATAAATATTCCCCGTTGCAATTAGTTTTGGTTCATGAACCTAATAAATCTTATTTAAGAATTTTTGGTTGTGCAGTATATGTGCATGTAGCACAGCTATATCGCACCAAGATGGGTCCCAAAAGAAGGTTAGGAATACATGTTGAGTTTGAATCGCCCTCTATTATTCTCTACCTTAAAATATTAATGGGAGATTTATTCACTGCTCAATTTGTAGATTGTCGATTTGATGAGATATTTTTTCCAAAATTAGGGGGAGAAAATGGTGAAACCAAACGAGAAATTTTATGAAAAATCCATCATTATCTCATCTTGATCCACGTGCCTCTATTTGTGCAAAAGAGGTGTAAAAGACTATTCATTTACAAAAAATAGCAAATCAAATGTCAGATGCATTTACGGATCTGAAAAGGATAACGAAATCACATATCCCTACAGAGAATGTTCCAATCCGGATTGATGTTCCTGGTGGACAATTTTCTAGTATCATAGCTAATGAGTCAAAAGCATGCCTAAAGTGTGGCAGACCATTGGGTTTTAAGGATCGAAATCCTAGAGAAAGGAAAATAAATGATCAAGGTGACACTACAAATAAGTCTCATAAAGAAACCCATGATTTAACCAATCTTGAGATTCACGAGGAAATTAATGAGCCTGAGACTCAAGAAAATAAGGAACTATCAATAAATCTAATCGATATTGAGACAGATTTGAATCGATTGAATATAGTGGTGGATTATGCCTTTGCATACAATGTTGCATCTAGAATTATGCAAGATAATGAGGATCTTAAACCTCAATCTGTTGGAGAATGATGACAAAGACGTGATTGGCCAGAATGGCAAGAAGCAATCCAATCTGAGTTGGATTCACTTGCGAAACATGAAGTTTTTGGGCATGTAGTCCAAACAACTAATGGTGTTAAGCCTGTTGGCTATAAGTAGGGTTTTGTACGTAAGAGAAATGAGAAAAATGAGGTACAAAGATATAAGCACGCCTTGTTGCACAAGGATTTTCACAAAGGCCTGGTGTCGATTATGAAGAGACATATTCACATGTTATGGATGCAATAACATTTCGTTATCACATTAGTTTTGTTGTCCATGAAAAACTTGGCATATATTTAATGGATGTGGTTACAACCTACCTTTATACCACACTTGATAACGAAATATATATGAAATTTCTCGATGGATTTAAAATGCCTGACATGCATAACTCAAAGTCCCGAAAAATATTTTCAATCAAATTGCAAAGATCTTTGTATGGTCTGAAACAATCAGGAAGAATGTGATATAACCGCCTTAGTGAGTATTTATTAAAGGAAGATTATATAAATGATGTCATTTGTCCATGTGTTTTTATAAAGAAAGTAACATCGGAGTTTGTTGTACTTATCATATATGTTGATGACATAAACCTTATTAGAACTCCTACAAAACTCCAAAAGGTAATTGATTATTTAAAGAAGGAATTCGAGATGAAAGATCTCGGAAAGACAAATTATATCTTGATTTGCAAATTGAACATTTGGCAAACGAGATTTTTGCTCATCAATTTGCCTACATTGAAAAGATATTGAAACGGTTTAACATGGATGGAGCACATCCATTAAGTACTCTGATGGTTGTTCGATCACTTGATGTGAATACCCGTTCCAACCTCAAGAAAAGAATGAAGAGCTTCTTGGTCCTGAAGTACCATATCTTAGTGCAATTGGTGCACTAATGTATCTTGCTAACACTACAAGGTCTGACATAACTTTTTCAGTTAATGTCTTAGCAAGATTTAGATCTGCTCTTACAAGGAGACATTGGAATGGAATCAAACACGTATTGTGGTATCTAAAAGGGACTACCGAAATGAGCTTATTTTATATAATGATGGCAGTTCCGACCTTGTTGTTTATGCCGATATTGGGTATTTATCTTACCCTCATAAGGCTCGATCTCAAACAGGTTATGTGTTTACATGTGGAGGCACTGTTATATCTTGGCGAACGACTAAGCAATCAATCGTGGCTACTTCATCTAATCATACTGTGATAATTGCTATTCATAAAGCAAGTCGAGAATGTATATGGTTGAAGTCTATAATACATCTTATCTGAGACAAATGTGGTTTGAAGTGTGACAAACTACCCACAATTTTGTATAAAGACAGTACAGCATGCATAGCCCAATTGAATGGAGGATTCATAAAAGGAGATAGGACAAAGCATATTTCACTAAAGTTATTTTTCACACATGATCTTCAAAAGAATAGTGATATCAATGTGCAACAGATTCGTTCAAGTGATAATATGGCTGATTTGTTCACTAAATCTCTACCGACGTCAACCTTCAAGAAGCTAGCATAAAAGATTGGGATGCGAAGGCTCAAAGATGTGAATTGATGTTCTCATCAGGGGGAGTTAATACGCGTTGTACTCTTTTTCCCTTACAAGATTTTGTCCTATTGGGTTTTCCTTGCAAGGATTTTAACTAGGCAACCAAAAAGTGTATTATTAAACATGCGTACTCTTTATCCTTCACTAAAAATTTTGTTTACTAAGTTTTTTTTTCCTAGTAAGGTTTTAACGAGTTACATTATCTACTAATGGATATTCAAGGGGGAGCGTTATGAATAATATTAAGAGTGAATGTCCATATATTATAAAATTACTTGGGAGCAAGTTAGTTAGTCATAAACTAGTCTAGTTACGTGGTCACTAAGATTAGTTACTTGCTCACCAAGATTTGTTACTTGACCACCAAAACTATTATTTGGTCACCATGCAACTTTCTTATAAATAAGAGACTTCTCTACTCATTTGGAGAACACCATAAAAAAAATCTAATATTATCTCTTTCTAAATTTCTCTTGTGTTACTTTATTTCATATTATTCCATAACAGTGACTTATATGATAATTTGTTCTGTATAAAACTTCCAAATTTGAAGTCATAAATGTACACGAACTATTATCAACACTTGGCATATGATATGTATTTCAGAATTTGCTCCTTTTTCAGATTTTAAAAATTCAAAGAAATAACTGAATGTCAACAAAATCACACTCTATGTTCCATACTTCTACAAGTTTTTGTTGGAGTTGACAAGAGAATTTGATCTCTGAATTGTAGTGTAAAACACATTAATATTTTCACTTACGGTCAAGCAGAATTAATTTGACGTATGAGTCTTTTTTCAAAAAAAAAAAACAATTATATATATATATATATATATATATATATATATATTCAAAATGATTTGGTATCGATCCCCAATTTCGCAAAACATTATGTTTTAAGTGTAATTACTTATACTCTAATAGTGCAACGCACTTTTATACTATCAATGTACTACAATACTGCTTTAGCAGGCAATATGCTTTATTTTTCAAATTACTAATTCATTTATTATGAACGATTAAATTATAATTAATTTTTAAGTGATATAATAATATAAAATTCTTTTATAGTCTGCAATTTAGGGAAATTTAGGGCCCATTTGGCTATAAAAAAAAAGTTTATGGTTTTCGGAAAAACAAATTACTTTTTTTTAGAATCGGTATTTGGCCATGAAATTTTCAAATCCAATTTGAAGTTGACAAAAAGCTCAAAAAAACTGTTTTTCACAATTTTACTCCAAATCAGTTACAAAAAAATTATAAGCAACTCCAATTTGTATTTATGTCCAAATACAATTCCAATTTTCAAATACTATTTTTAATTTTTTTTAAAAAGTTCCACTCTTTTCGAAATATCATAATTCTTATGTCCCAATTTATGATGCTTAGCTTTCTCCAAAGGTTTGCAACTTCACAAACCAACAAAACAATTTATGTAAAGTAGTTGAAAGTGAACTTGGATTATTTATCTACCAAATCAAAGACAATTGAAGCAAATCAATCTCCAAATTATATAACCAGACAAAAAAACAAGTAAAACTGTGAAGTGCACTTTTTTCTTTAGAAGATTTCATCCAAAAAGTTTGGTAGCAGACTTGATTTGACTAATATTAGATCTGTTACTAATTTGCATGTGCACTTTTGGAAGCTGATTCATCTTTTTTTCAAGTTTCTTCCCCCAATTGCTGCTGTGTGAGAGAAATTTCTTCTAAGTTGTGTCAGCAAAAAGATAAAAGCAACTTTCTCTTTTTGACTTAGTACATGAATTTTCTTAAGTTTGGATATAAGAATTGTGAAGTTCCAAAAACAAAAAAAAAAAGTGAAAATGGTATTTGAAAATTAATATTTGGACATGAATATAATTTAGAGTTGTTTTTGATTTTTTCTGAGTGATTAGCTCGTTTGGACATAAGAAATTTTTCATTTTTTTTTCGAAAAAAATTCACTTTTTTTTTTCGAAATCAGCGTTTGGTCATAAATTTTTCAGTTTTCACTTGAAGATTCATTTTGGAAATTTTTGAAAATTTGAAAAACTCAAAAAAGCTATTTTTCAAAATTTTCACTCAGATCATTCACAAAACTTCAAAAACAACCCAAAATTATATTCATGTCCAAACACAACTCTAATTTTCAAATATCATTTTCACTTTAAAAAAAATCACTTTTTTTTTAAAAATTTTATAATTCTTATGTTCAAACGCCCTTAAAGTGAAAATTTTGAAAATAGCTTTTTGGAGTTTTTCAAATTCCGAAATTTAACTTCAAGTGAAATTCAAACTTTTCATGGCCAAACACCGATTCCAAAAAAAAAAAAGTGAAAAGTTTTTAGAAAATTAAAAAAATAATATATATATATATATATATATATATANAGTTTTCACTTGAAGATTCATTTTGGAAATTTTTGAAAATTTGAAAAACTCAAAAAAGCTATTTTTCAAAATTTTCACTCAGATCATTCACAAAACTTCAAAAACAACCCAAAATTATATTCATGTCCAAACACAACTCTAATTTTCAAATATCATTTTCACTTTAAAAAAAATCACTTTTTTTTTAAAAATTTTATAATTCTTATGTTCAAACGCCCTTAAAGTGAAAATTTTGAAAATAGCTTTTTGGAGTTTTTCAAATTCCGAAATTTAACTTCAAGTGAAATTCAAACTTTTCATGGCCAAACACCGATTCCAAAAAAAAAAAAGTGAAAAGTTTTTAGAAAATTAAAAAAATAAT
>AWOL01S0060596.1:3225-15584 GCA_000715115.1 Nicotiana otophora
TAATTGTATCAAGCGTTCCACTCCTAAACTATGAATGTGTAATGTATTATTTTGGAGATTTATAAATGGCGTAATTAATTTGGTGTTGTTCCCATGATCTTCTCAGTCTAATTAATGAGAACATATCTTCTCTTTACACATGGGTATGTTCGGGTAGAAGGCATTGTACATGCTTGCTTGGCCGGGTTATCTCGGTTGAGAGATGGTCGCGCTCCCCGAGGTCGGGGCATGACACAAGAATGCCTTGATTAAAGTATTAAGTGAAGCTTATGTACCTACCAGTATCACTAGTGGGGAGATGAATAACATGGTAGGACAGGTATTGAAGAGTCACAAAATTACTTTCCACGAAGTGAGCTAGCGCCGGAAGGGTTGAGTCACAACAAAGCGTTGCTCATCACTGTGCAATTTAAAGACAAGTTCATTGCCAGTGACCTGATAGATGGAGGTTCGTGCCTGAACATATGCTGATTGACTACTTTGAAAAGACTTGAAAAGGCCTGCATGAGAAACGGATGGGAAGCATTAATGTGAAAATGTTTGATGGATATGAGAGAACCAGTATTGGGGAAATCAATCTTGATCTTCAGATGGGCATGACCTAGTTTGATGTCGAATTCCAAGTGCTAGACATATCCGCCACCTACAACTTGTTATCGGTACGATCATGGATACACCTGGATGGGGCGGACGCTTCTTCTCTGCGATAGGTTGTGAAGTTTGAGAGGAATCATTAAGAGGTAATTATTCATGGATATGGAAGCAACCCTATCTACACCAACCATACCGTGCTAGTTAGCGAGAATAGTAGGAAATTGGGAGGAGAAACATACAATCGCATTGAGCGGGTAAATGCAAGAAAGTGAAGTTTTCTAGTAGTTCGGTAGACTTTAAAAGATAAGTACAAATTTCTTTGTGACTCTACTAAACCTACTCATGACTCGTGAGACCTAAGAAACCTAGTGCTCTAATACTATGTTGTCATGATCTAACACCCACCGAAGTCTCGATGGTGACTAACACTACTTTCCAGCAAGCCAACAATCTCATAATATGATAATCATTTGAATATATCATAAGTATCTGATAACAATAATTGAAAAATTTCTACAACCATCCTAAAATCTTGTGTCAGCCTTAACATACCTGTATGATCTCTTCCTTATTACTCAACAAAGCTCAGCACAAACTTCTTGCATCTACAATAAGTGAAATGATATTACAGTTAACATATAATGACGTACCATCGTATTTGGCTTGTCGTATGGCTTAAGGAAAATCGGGCAGAAACTCCCCTTTTTTTAATACATTGCATAGACCACTAAGGGTCATCAACATCCCAACAACAACAACTATTACCAACAATAGCAACAACATCAATATAATCCAATATGAGTTTCTCCGATTATCTTAACAATCATATTAAGCGGCAAGCTCGTTTTTACTCATAACGAGATATAAATTGAATCCAACTCTTATTCCATAAATTAGCTTACAACCTTCAGAACATCATACTTATATGTACTATATTATTTCTAGTTCAAAACATCCACAAAATGCCTTCCAAAATAGCCCCATATGTCTAGCACCTTAATTTATACCGTCAATAACTTGTTTTTTATCTTTTCTTTTTCAATCAACTTAATTAACACCTAGAAAAGTGTAAAAAAAATCAGCAACAACATTATCAAATTATTTCTCACAATTTCCAGCCACCACAAACTATATATTTAGCCACAAAACAGTCCAACCAAAAAGACAACCATATCCCATGTTCTTTCAAGTGCTATCTTATGGTTTTTCATTCAAACAACACAACCAACACAAGATTTTCCATTAGGCACAATCAAGAAGATGTTATACATACATTGGACAACAGCTACAACTCAAAAACCTATCTCAGCTTACCTCACAATAGCCCTCAATAACACCACAACATCATAGAAGCATTCTCTTGTAGTCTTTAACACCTTTGATGATGAGTTGAGTTGATTTCCCTTGATTTTGGTTCTTGGTATCTTGGGATATGTCAGTTAGGGTCTTGGAGAGCTTTTGGACGAAATTTGTTTGAGAAATGACCCGAAATGCGGCTGAAAAATATTTTAAAATACGTAAGGTCGGTGGCAGTCTCAAGTGTGTCCCAACCGAGCTGCTTGTGCAGTCGTGCTCAAATGCGGATATCTCTCTACTCCGACATCATATCGACGAACGGTTTGTAGAGTTAGATACTATATACATGGGCTTTAATTAAATATAAAGATCTCCCTATAACTCTACATATATTGGGAGAAAACTACCCCGCAACCTGGACTATAAACCTGCAAGTTTCTCCGAAGTGCAGCGACGTGACTTGGCGACCCTATTTTAACAATTCCTATTTCTCTACCCCAATATCGTATTAATAAATGTTTTGTACCATTGGAAACTAGGTTCAAATACCTTCATTTTGGTATGATATATGTCCCAAAATGACATCATAAATCTTACAAATTTAATTTCACAAAATGGCTGGTTACAAGGCAAACCTTAGCTCGATCTTTCCGCAACTTAAATCCGATTTTTCCCAAACATTATATTTTATATCCAAACATCATATATAGTCATATCATGATTTTAAACTCATTTAAATCCTGATTAACAAGTCTCTTATTCATCTTAACATACTTAAGACTTCGGTAAACCTTTCTTATCCTTGTAGAAGGATTTCGTCCTTTTTGAACTTACATTAGATAATCCTATAATGACAGTGATGTATGAAGTAAGGAGTGTAAAAACATTAAATCACTTCATATACTTTCAAAGAGGATCTTATTTCCGAGCTTACATCAATTGACTTACGACGTACTTTCACGTACAAAAACATGGGGTGTAACAAAACTAGCCCAAAATGATGATATGATCTGTCAATAAATGGTAACAAAGACTGAGATATGATACGCATATGAATGCGTATGACTGAGTATGTAATGTAATGAAAGTAGATAACTCAACAATAGAAATGACCTCAGTGGATCCCAATAGGATAAGCATGTAGCCTAGACATGGTTTCTATCATGGGTCACAGCTCAATAGCTCTAGTACGTACAAATTTCATGGTTACAGATAAGATCAGGTAACTACACAGTACCACAAGAATAACGGAGTCACAATTCACACGGGGCACACCCACACGTCTGTTACCTAGCATGCGCGTCACCTTAACACAAATCACATAGCACATAATTCGGGGTTTCATATCCTCAGCACCAAGTTTAGAAGTGTTACTTGCCTCGAACAAGCCAATTCCAATACCTAGCAAGCCAAGCGATGCTCCAAAAATGCCGTCTCGATAAATGGCTACCTCCAAACGGCTCAAAACTAGCCATAAGCAACTCAAATACATCAAATAATGCCAAAGGAAACAAACCCATCGATAAATGTTGAATCTTTAATCAAAAGCCCAAAATCGGCCAACAATTCAATCCCGGGCCCACACCTCGGAACCCGACAAACCATTCAATTACGTGTCCAACCATACTAGTTTCACTCAAATTCGACTCCCAATCGATGTTCAAAGCTCAAAAACCGCATTATGAAACTTTAGGCTAAAACCCTCATTTTTCTCTTTTGGAACCCTCAATGAAATGCAAAAAACGAAGATAGATTCATAATATAAAATCAAAAATGAGTAGAGAACACTTACCCTATTCGACATGGTTAAAGTTGCTTCAAGAATCGCCTCAATCCGAGCTACATAGCTCCAAAAATGAAAAATAACTAAAATTCACCAAATAAAGTACTTTATATGAAATGCCCAGTGATACCATACGCGTCGCGAAGCACAAACTCACATTGCAACACTTTAAACTACGTGTTCGCCTATGAAGGGCCCATATAGGCTGACCAACCCTCGCTCAACACTACGCAAACGCATAGCTATGGCCGCGCAGACTAAATTCTTTAACCTAGTGCGAATGCGACCTCAGAAGCGCGAACGTGAAGAACAAATAGCTCCACTGACCAAAACACTTTCTGCGATCGCGGCCAAATCTTCGCGATCACGAAGAACACCAGGAGCAATAGGTAACAGCAGAAAACCAGCAACCAAATAAGAATTAGAAATAGTCTGAACCTCGTTCGAAGCTCACCTGAGCTACTCGGGACCCCGGCCAAATATACCAACAAGTCCCATAACATAACACAGACCTACTTGAGGCCTCAAATCACGCATAACAACATCAAGATGACAAATTGCACCTCAAATCGAACTTAATGAACTTTGAGCTTTTCGACTTCCATAATTTGTGTCGAAACATAGCAAATCAACCCGGAATGAACCCATGTTTTTCACACAAGCCCAAAATGAAATAACAAAACTATTATAATTCTCGGAACTTCAATACGAATCCGATATCAATAAAATCAACTCTGGGTCAAACTTGTGAACTTTCCAAACCTTTAAATTTTTATTTTTTGTCAATTTTTGCCAAAACCTTCTATAAACATTCAAATGCAAATCCGAGTATATGCCTAAGTCCAAAATCACCATTTGAACCTATCAGAACCATCAAAACTCCGTTCCGAGGTCAAATTAACAAAAAGTCAAACTTGGTCAATTCTTCCAATTTAAAGCTTCCTAGTTGAGAATCATCCTTCCGAATCAATTTCGAAGAACGTAAAAACCTAAATTGAAGATTCACACGTCATAATACATCATACGGAGCTACTCGTGCCCCCAAACTACCGAGCAAAGTGCAAATCCTCATAATGAGCGGTCAGGTCGTTACATAGACAAGTTAAGTGAAGTGCACGTGATCCCTATAGGCATGATTCCTATGAGTGTGCAAAAATAAAGCACGCTAACAAAAAAAGCAAATAAAGCATATAGACCTTATAAACATGTTCTCTACCCTTTTATGCAAGACTAGAATATACTCGTTACCCTTTTCCACTAATTTGCCCATCATTCATTTACAAGCTATTACATATAATTTAAAATAATTACAGGCCCAAATTAAAATATAGAATAACTAGAATTACATCTGGTACTTCAAATAGGCTTAGGACTTCATGCGGACATCAGGCCCAAACCCCAGGTGCAGACAATATACTTCGAACCCTCAATACCAATGGCAGGCCCAACATACCAGGCCCAATCTACTCCAATAATTAAGCTAAGGGATGCTAAATTCAGCCATACAGGTAACAAAACTACTCTTAAAACTGTAACAAGCAACCATTCTAATCAAGGCATATAAGAAAGATCATGCTTAAATTGGGATACATACAAGCCACATATGAGGCAAGTTTATGATTATCACTCCGTAAAAAGAGTTTAAAAGCAACATGATTATTTCAAACAAAGTTTCAAAACAAAGCGTGATCTAGAACTATCTTAGAGAGCTTTAGGCAGGGGTTTGAGCATGAAAACCTAGTAGCGCCATCTACAAGAACTGGTGAGGTACAACCTTGGCAGCTTTAACATGAGAGACTAATTAAATCAACTAACTTGTGAAGCTTAACATGTGAAATGTTCAGAAACAATACCAATCACCACCCAAAGGTTTTAAATCTAATAGTTAAGCATTCATGGAAGATGAGAAGAAGCTGACTTTCTGGTAAATAAGGCAAGCATGCATCACATGAATAGGACTGAGACTTATTTTAGTCGACATAAGGAGAAATAGACTAGACATATATTGGAATTCACCCTAGGAGTCTTAAGCGATCAGTGAGCACACAACACCAAAACAAAGAAACAAGTCTGCCTATGCATTGTAACAGTATTGGCATATAGAACTCATATAGTCCCAAGTTGATACAAAAATTGCAGGTGTACATGAAAGACTCAGAAAGATACATTCCTATAAGTTTTGGGCATACATTAGTTCCCTAGGATATTCTAAGTCATGGTTTCATGATAAGCAATAGTCTTTAAGTAACTAGTTACACGTAAACATGAAAATGACCAATCAATCAGGTTGGACATCTATAGTAGGCATACATTAAGGGTTAGTAGTGTCAAGAAAGAGTACATTAGGCTAAGCATTTAGACAGTGTTGTCACATGATTTGCAGAGAAATAACAGGTAATGCATAAGGGATTCAACAAGAAGAAAGCAACTCTGAGCAATGATATGGTTTCCAAGAAATCCGAACAAGATGCAATAAACATCAAACAAGTCATGAATCAACTTACTAACTATGCGAAAATCAGGACTANCTATACCATAATTGAAACTACAGGATGACATTAAAACAGGCAAGGTTGTACACAAAGTGGCATAACATTAAACTCAAAGGAATTCATGTAATGCTAATGCACATAACATAAAAACAATCTGAAGAAAGTAAAATTACTAGAGTATAAAGTACTAACCAGTTGCGAACAAAGTAAATAAAAAATGAGGAACTCAAAATCTCAGGAAGAGCTGCGATTACCGGAGAACAAGGAAACCCCAAACCCCCAGTATTTCATAGTTCACAAGGGCCTTGAAGTGGCAGTATTTAGAAAGGATATAAGGAGATGGAAAGGTTTATTATGGGTCGTTGATCACTTGAGATCAACGACCAAGATTAACTAGGAAACGGGGTGGGTCAAAGGTGACGGGTCGCGACCGAATTTTAAAATGGGGAGTTTGGTTGGGTTGCCGTGGGATTACATGAAGGGGGTTAAGTGTTTGTATTTAGCTATAAATTAAATATGTGAAATTTGTTTAAAATAATTTATAAAAAGTAATTCATAAATAATTAAATTATTACTTACACAGTAAAATTATTGAAAGTAATAGCTTAACATTATAAAAGTATAATAATGCTATTATAGTATAAACAATGTAAATAATGTAGTTATGTATAGAATATAGGCTATTATTGTAAAATTATACAAATAGCTCAAAATGCAAAAGTAATTATATGAAATGAAGTAAAAATGTTATAAAACATATATGTGGTTGTAATTAATAAGCTTAGATGATTAAGTCATCACAAAATAATTTGAAAGGGTAGTCAATAAATATCTGAACAAATTAAATGCAAGAAAATCAGTTATAAAGCCTTAAATATTATGGAAAATTATAGAAAATACTTATATGACTCTTGTAAATTGGCGATGATGCAAAAATGATATTTTGAAAGTATATATGGTGTTTATAAAAAATGAGAGCAAAATTGGATATCAACAACTTCCCCTCTTTACCCGGGAATGATGAAAGAGATGTTGGGTAAAGAAAATGATGACCACTTTTGTCCGAAATGAGTGAGGATGATGCATTTTTGAAAACATGGGGGTCGAACCCTAGTTCCTGAGTTGCCTACGTATCCCTACTGTTACGGGATTAGGCCGTGTGTCCAACGATGAACGAAACCGATGGAATTGTTATAAGAGTGGTCGTGTGCTTAGAAAAAGGATCTGTTGGATAAGATAGTGTCGTCAGTAACGGATAATTTCGGGTGGAGCTATGAATGTGAATTTTAGTGTTACGGCTATTCGAGATAAAGGATCGGGCGGTTACGGAACAAAGAGTAATCAATTGCCTGTCATTGGTTACGTTTTAGATGATCGAAGGATATGAACATTGTGAACAGAAACCGTAGCAAGAATTGCACTCGTTTGTAGAACGCTTACCTAGCAAGTTACCTGGAAAACTTAAAACATGATGCCCGCGAATATATAGGGTTATTGCGGAAATTTAATCATGATGCAAACTCCCTTCGGACCATGAGAGTTGTCTTTGGACAATGAGGATTATATCCTTAGACCATGATGTCCGGGGCCATGAAACGTATGATAAGTATTTGCAAGCCATGAAATGGTGTCCTCGGGACATGAGGATGATGCCTTTAGACTATGACGCATTTGAATAATGATATGCAATTTTGAGAGATCCTCGGGCCATGGCATGATGTCTTTGGGCTCTGAGGATGATGCCTTCAAACCATGACGCCTTTGTACAATGTGGCGATGTTTCAGCCCATGAAATGCAAAGATGCGGCGATATCAATCATTTGATAGAAGGAACATGTGATGCTTAGTCGTATGCAAGAAAGAGATAAGGCAGCGCTTAGCCTTGTATGTGATGAGGGCAGTGTTAGCCCTATGCAGAGAATTGCAACGTTTAGCCTAATGCAATAATGGAGGCAATGCTTAGCCTCATGTAATTGATACAACGCTTAGTCTCATCCAAGGAAAGGAAAAGTTTAGCCTTATTCAATAATGGAGGCAGTGCTTAGCCTCATGCAATATGATGGAGACAGTACTTAGTCTCATGCAAAGGAAGGCAGTGCTTAGCCTAATGCAATAATATAGGTAGTGCTTAGCCTTGATGTGCCTTAGAATTTTTGCATTTTTGATACTAATTACATAGACTTTAGCTCATTTCTTAAAGCATTAGAGTCATTTCTTATGTACTTTTGGTGTTTTGCAGACAACCAGACATGAAGATACAAGAACATGGAAAAGATGACAAAAACCAGTAGAAGAGCACAAATGCGGCAGGTTTGAGACCGCATAGATGATGTACGGGCTGCAGACCAACCGCATAGTGAAGCAGTACAACCCAGTTGTGAGAGTGGATTCTGCAATCCATTATGCGGTCGCATAACTCTTGTGTGGACCTCATAATGATCGCACAAAAGCAAAAAGTGTTTTTGAGAAGACGATTCTGCGGTACGGCATGCGGTCACAAAATAGATATGCGCCCGCATTACAGAAATGCGACGGAACACTGTAGATCTAGGCAACCAACTCTGCGAAGGAAAGTGAAGATATACGGACCGCGAAAGCTTTCTGCGACCAATTCTGCGGTCTCAGACTTGATCTGCAGGGCATTGTTGTCACTTTTTGACCCGACCTTTAGCCCATTATAAATAGAATAACTACGGTTTTTGTGGGACATCTTGTCTGAAAAAGAGGCTACACTTAGAGAATTGAATACACCATTATTTTGGAAGCTTTTGAAGAGAGAATCTTGTCATCTTTGTAACCTTTATTACTTTATTTATTGCTTTGTTCTTGGATTCTAGTATGAATAGCTAGTTTTAAATACTAACTTTGTGGATCTTAAATGGGTGTTTACCATTGAATATATATATATATATATATATATAATCGTTGGTTGATATCTATTCATTTCTCATACTTCATTTATTATTGATGGTTGCAAACAATGACTATTGCCATTTTACTCTATCTTTACTTGGAAAAGTGGGTTAGGATTTCGTAGAATGGAATAGCAAAAACTCAAGGCTTTAAATCTTGTTTAATAGAATCGCTTAGGAATAAGTGGGTTCTATTTGGGAAATATTGGTTGTTCTTAACTGTAACTATTTTATATTTGGGAAAATCATAAATAGAAAATACTACCTAATTATTGGGAAATATTAGGTAGTCATTTAGGAACCATTTGCATATCAAAGGACCTTCCATTAGAAATATATTATATTAACACTGATAACATTATATTCCATTCATGGGGACACAATCTTGGTTTCATTAATTGAATTAATTAAATTCTCGTGAAAAAATAGTTTTCCTGATAATTCACAATCACAACACTTTCTTTTTAAACTAACGGAGTAGGATTACGAGAGACCGCCTTACACCATTTTTTAGGTGTAATTTGAGAGTATCAAATTTTGGCGCCGTTGCCGGGCAATACGGTTTTGAAGTTACTAAATAGTGTGTGCTTTACTTCACGTCTGCTTCTATTCCATCACACTTTGCTTGCTTTGGTTGGTGTCATGAGGTAAACATGGTCGAGCCGAAAGAAGAGAATATTTTTGCAGATATAGATTAGTATATTGAGGATACAAATGCTATTGTCCCTCCAAGAGTTGATGCTGCCACCTTTAATGTGGAACACAATCTAATACTAATGCTCAGGGTAGAGGTGTTTTCCGAAATTCCACAGATGATGATCCGACACAACATCTCAGAAATATTTTGGGTATGTGCGCGATGCACAAGCAGAATCATGTCCCAGATGATACCCTAAGGTTGAGGGTGGTCAAGTACTCTCTAGCTGGAGAGGCAAGACAGTGGATCAAAAATCCACCTCCTAATTCCATCCATACTTGGCCTGAACTCGTCCGATATTTCCTACCAAAATGGTTTCCGCAAAGCAAGAAGTCCGAGCACCGAGATAAAAGTTTCTTCTTCAAGCAATTACCAGAAGAGCATCTACATGAAGAGCTGGATAGATTCAAGTTATAATTGATATGGTGGCCGAATCATGGTTTTCCGGATAATATTTTGTTGGAGAAGTTTTACATGGGCTTGAATCCTATGAACCAATCTATAGCCAAAAATGCAGCGGATGGATCCTTTGTGGAGAAAACATTTGCAGGGGTCACACAAATCCTTGACAAGATGGAAGAACATAACCAAGCTCAGCACTCGAAAGACACTATGGATGGAATTGCATATGGTACTCCTTCCTTGACCAACATGATTAAGGAGAACCAAGAAAGAGATGAAGTAATTGTCGGGCTTGCCACCAACATCAATGTGTTGACGAAAATTCTCACTGAAAGACAAAGAAAAAAGGTGAATGTTGTGGAAGACGTGCAACCCAATGCAAATGAGGATTACGAAGAAGCAAATTATGAAAACAAATCTCAATGAGGATATCAAAGACAACCCTACCAAGGTTCACGGCAACAAAACCAATGGAGGTCTAACCCGCAAGGGCAAGGCAACTAACAGTGGCAAAACGACCAAGGTAGTTCAAATCAAGGAAATTGGAGCAACCACAACAATAATTTTTCAAATCAGAGTTCAAACCCCTATGCTCCACCAAAGGGACAATATTCTAACTCTTCACATCGGAAGGAAAGTTCTTCAAGTGAGTCCCAGTTGGAAAACATGGTTGAACGAGTATTGAAAAATCAAGAAATATCTGAGACTTCAATGAAGAATATGATCGAGCTTATGGGTTCTCACACCGCATCTATTCAAAAATTGGAGATCCAAATAAGAGACCTCTCAATAGCGCAAAATCCGAAGCAGAAAGGAACGCTCCCAAGTGACACAATTGCAAACCCAAAAGGTAGTGGGAGTTTTGACTTCTAATTGTCTATCCATCATAACTCGAAGTGTGAAAATACCTCAAGGAGAAAATGAACAAGTGGTCGAAGTGGAAGATTCTGAACATGAAGTTGAGGCACAAGTTGAGGTGTCAATTGTTGTTGAAGTTGAAAGACTCCCGAAGAAGGTGAAAAATCAATAAGAACCATGAAGAGGTTAAGGAAAAGGTAATAGAGGCACCAAAACCTCTAGCACCGATTCATAGGCCACCTCCTCCTTTCCCTCAAAGACTTTCTAGGAAGGTTGATTATAGCAAACTCTATAAGTTTTATGACATTATCAAGCAATTATCAGTAAACATTCCATTTGTGGAAGAATTTCAAGAGATGCCGGCTTTTACTAAGCACTTGAAGGATTTGATCACTAAAAAGAGAACCACCAATAATGAAGTGGTGAATGTGACTCATTGGGTTAGTTCCATCCTTGCAACAACCACCGTCCAAAAGAAAGAGGACCCGGGAGCCTTCACCATTCCATGCACCATTGGGTTGGGCGATTTTGCACAAGCCCTTTGTGATAAGGGGCTAGCATCAACTTAATGCCCCGTACTATTTATAAGAAAGTAGGATTAGGTATGCCTTGGTCTACAAGTATGAGGTTGAAAATGGCTGACCGTTTAATAAAGCGACCGGTGGATATTGTTGATGACATTTTTATGAAAGTGGGGATGTTTCAGCCCATGAAATGCAAAGATGTAGCGATATCAATCATTTGATGGAGGGAACAAGTGATGCTTAGTCGTATGTTAGAATGAGACATGGCAGTGTTTAGCCTTTTATATGACGAGGGCAGTGTTTAGCCCTATGCAGAGGAAGGTAGTGTTTAGCCTTATGCAATAATGGAGGCAATGCTTAGCCTCATGTAATGGAGACAATGCTTAGTCTCATGCAAGGAAAGGCAACGTTTAGCCTTATGCAATAAAGGAGGCATTGCTTAGCCTCATGCAATGTGATGGAGACAGTGCTTAGTCTCATGCAAAGGAAGGCAATGCTTAGCCTTATGCACTAATACAGGCAGTCTATAACCTTGATGTGCCGTAGAATTTCAGCATTTTTGATACTAATTACATAGACTTTAGCTAGCTTTTTAAAGCATTGTAAGTCATTTCTTCTGTAGTTTTGGTGTTTTACAGACAACCAGACTTGAGGAGCCAAGAACATGGAAAAGATGACAAAAACCATTAGAAGAGCACAAATGCAGAAGGTTTGAGACCGCATAAATGATGTGCGAGTCGTAGACTAACCGCAGAGTGAAGCAGTCCAACCCAGTTGTGAGAGTGGATTGTACGATCCATT